>VDFB02339150.1:55040-112549 GCA_007258455.2 Sequoia sempervirens
TCTTGTTTACCTGGATGATATTACTATTTTCTCATGTAATGCTGATGATCATTTCAGTCATCTTAGACAGATATTTGAGAGGTGCAGAGAATATGGAATCTTGTTGAATCCAAAGAAGAGTATTTTTGCTGTACATGAAGGTAAGCTTTTGGGTTATATTGTTTCAAAAGATGGAATTTCTATTGACCCAGAATGTATTGCATCCATTTTGGCTTTACCACTGCCTGCTCACAAAAAGGGTTTGCAGAGCTTCCTGGGAAGAATAAACTTCATGAGGAGATTCATTCCCAATGTTGCAGTGTTATTACAACCATTGATAGCCATGTTGAAGAAAAAAATTCAATTCAGCTGGTCAAAAGAAGGTAAAAATAGTTTTGAGCAGATTAAAGAGGCACTTGCAGTAGCCCCTACTCTTATAAATCCTGATTTTGATAAAGATTTCATACTGTATGCATTCGAAGGAGTGGATACCATCTCCGTAATGCTCTATCAGCAAAATAATGAAGGTATGGAGTAGCCCATAGCTTTCTTCAGTCAAGTCTTGCATGACTATGAAACCATATATTCATTCGTTGGGAAGCATGTACTTGCTGTAGTGAGAAGTCTAAAGAAATTCAGACATATGTTGTCTAATAATAAGATAAATCTATTGGTAGCTCACCCAACAGTCAAGGAGTTTCTGTTGAATAAAGACATTAATGATAAGTGAGCAGGTTAGATAACCAAAGTAATGGAGTATGACATCATCATAAAGGTTACCAAGCTTGTTCGAGGTAAAGGACTGTGCGAACAGCTCGCAGAAAATGAGGAAAACAACAGGGAAGGAGTTGCTGCAGTTTTGAATAATGAAGATGAATTTGTTGTTTCAGCTGTTCCAGCTGATTGGATTCATCAGATGATCCATTACTTGCATATTGGAGATTGTCCAGAAGGTTTAGATAAGTCTAAATGAAGATATTATAGGTTACAAGCAATTCTTTATGCAGAAATTGACGGTGTTCTTTATAAGAAGGATTTCAATGGTGTTTTTCTCAAGTGTATTTATCCAGATCAGACTGAAAGAATTCTTGAAGAATTCCATGATGGACCTGCTGGAGGTCATTTTGCACCTCGTACTACAACTCTAAAAACTATGAAGGCAGGCTATTATTGGCCAGATCTTTTCAAAGATGCACACACTTATGTCAGAAAATGTGTCAAATGTTCACTTTTTGTAGGAAAACAAAAGTTAGCAGCCCTGCCCCTGAATCCAATTCAGGTTGAGCAGCCATTCGAAAAGTGGGAACTTGATTTTATTGGTCCAATCAATCCACCCTCAAGTGCTGGGCACAGATGGATTTTAACTGCCACAGACTACTTTACGAAGTGGACTGAAGCAATTGCATTAAGAGATGCAAATGAAACATCAGTTTTAAACTTCTATCAGGATATGGTTTCCAGGTTTGGTACACCTGATTCAATTATTTTTGATAACGCTTTAGCTTTTGTTGGTTTAAGAATTTTAGATTGGTCAGTGAAGAATAATATTTATCTGAATACTTCGTCTAATTATTACCCCCAGGGTAATGGACAGGCAAAATCGACAAACAAGAATCTGATTAAGATCATTAAGAAGACACTTGAAGATAATCAGAGGTCATGGCATGACAAGCTCAAGTTAGCCCTATGGGCTGATAGAGTTACACCAAAACGATCAACAGGATTTTCACCTTATGTTTTGGTTTATGGCAAAGAGGCCAAACTGCCTATCTCAATTGAATTGCCAACTTTGAGTTACATCAAATAACTTGAGTTACTTGAGGAGCAGCCAATGCAAGTCAGGCTTGCTCAATTAATAGAGTTGGAAGAAACTAGAAGAGAAGCCTACATAAAGCTTCAGATTCATCATTCTTAAATGAAGAAGTCATTTGATAAGAAAGCAACAACAAGGATCTTCAATGAGGGTGATTTAGTTTTCAAGTGTGATGAGCTCAAGAGTAGACCTGGTAAAACATATGAAGTTTGATGCCATGTGGGATGGCCCGTATGTTATTACAGAAAAGAAAGAACACAATGCATTTCAGCTTTCAAAGCTGGATGGTGAAGTACTACCAATCCCTGTCAACGGGATTCATTTGAAACGGGTAGTTATTAAGTTTTAAGCTTTCAAATTGCATATAGTAGAATTTTTTCTCAGCCAAAGATGCTTTCTTCACAAGGCTTGTCGGCACGCTTTACTTTCCGCTTTGTCATATTTCTCAATAAGTGCAGCTTGTTGCACTGGTTGATTCTATTTCAACAAAATTACAGTTTCTTTCAAGTTTGTGGTTTTTGAAGTTGAGTTATAGTTTTCTCGAGTCAAAACATACCGGTAACATGGACTCCATGCCCAATGGATGTGTTTACATACTGGTCTATTGTGTTTAGCAGGAAAACACTCCGCAGAGGTCGACATTTTGTTACCTATTTTTTTCACTTCAAGCTCAAATAGGTAGAGCTGAATGAAGTTCATCATTTATAGGTAAGGAAAATTTTCATTTTTTTCTGATTAAGTGTTCATTGATCATCATTGAGATCATCTTACATATGAATCATAGTTTTATTGTGCAAACATTTAAAAACGTAAAATTGAGAAAATTTGCATAGTGATGCTTTTATTCATTTTGTAAAAATGTTGAATCTCGCACAAGCCGCGAGAGTAACTAAGTTTGATTCTGAAAATCAAAAGATAAATACAAAATTCAAATGTACAAACTACACAGCTAAAAATAACATAAGCGCAAAGGAGAGAAGCAATTCATCATTGCCTGTAATGATGAATCACTTTCGTTGGTGCTTCCAGTCGTCGTGCCTCCAAGCAGCTGCAGCCTAACTTCCTCACTCCATGAACCTGCAAAATTATAAAGGAAATGGCATTAGAGTTATACTCTAAGCAATGGTGAATTACTTTATACCTTACACCTATGCTACAGACAAGAATGTAATTTACATTAAACCAAGCATTCATCAGATGAAAGCGCCGACAATCAAGAAAAACGTAATTCAATGGAAGCTTTCAGCTTCTTTTATTTTTGCTAACATGTTTGTTTCAGTGTGTAGCTACAAATTCATCATGTTCATGGTTATTTCGTCAGATATGTGGAGTAAAATGGGCTCCCACAAGGGTAGAGCCTGGCATATCACAAAGATACTTCTTATTTGCATCATATTCAAGGAAAGAAACAATCATCATCTAAGACTGTTGTTGTAACCCAGAAATGCACCCTGATGCAAAGTTGTCAAACTGAGCTTTCTAGTGAAACATTGGATCACTCTAAGGCTGTGGGTCACCTAATATTGGAGTGAACCTCCGGAGAAGGCTGGCTTCTTTTGGTGTCACCTAAATTACTGATTCTTTAGAGGGAAAAGGGGAAGGAGAGTACATTTAAAAGTAAAAAATGACTCTAAGGTGATACACCAGATTGATGACAAATCATAAAAATGAAAACAGGATGAAATATGTCAAGGAAAACTAGACTGTAGCTGCTCTACTTACTCAACATAACCCCATTTAGTCTTATGCATCACTCCTGGCAGGTTTGATCTACATACATATCTCAAGAAGGAAGGAACAAACTTCACAACTTTGTGGTATGAATGCAAATTTAGTAAACACTGTTAAAGAAATACATACATAAGCTAACTTACAGAAATGAGAGTGGTACGAGCATTAATACTTGTTTTCAAGATGAATTCTGTTTCGCATTCCAGATTTCAATTTGAGTTACAGAAACATACATTAATTGAGAAAGGATTGATGAAAAAATCACTAACTCCTTTGAATGCATAATTCCCCCTGTTTACAAAAAGGAAAAAAATGCCTTATATACAAGGAGATATTGGCCTCTTAGGGATTACAAAAATATCAGGGTCAGAAAGATCTATCCTAAAATCTTTTGATTGAAATTAATGTTGCACCCTGCGTGTCCCTACTATGGGCGTCGATGAAGAGTTACCCTCATAGAATCCTTCTAATATTTTGCAGCTACCCCATTCATTTGATCCATCGTGTCTATTTGAGCTACTTCAGCTGCTCCTTGAATGCCCTGAGCCTACAACAGATACACGTCGCCTTTCATCCTGTTGATGTTCTTTAGACTACCATGGTTTACCTTCAGATCTCTCTAATTGGTTGAGTGAATTTCACACAGCCTCTTCGGGTGGTCAAAACTTCTTTTGTTGAAACGCATATCGGTGAGACACTAATCGTGTCTCCCTGATGCGGTTAAATCTTTCTGCAAGTGTTGGCATAACATGGAGTTGTCACTGAGAGCTCCTAGCAAGCCCAAAATATCATACCGATTCTACTGGAGCCATCGGCAAGACACCGTTATCGCCAAGAGATCAACGGGTTGACGAGTCACGTGGAGATCCCTTTCCGTCGCTGAGACCACCCTCATTCGGGAAGACATCCTGTAAAAGTCCCACAGTCATACCGAGTTCTCTTCTGTTGCTGAGACCACGCGATGTCAGTAAGACATCACTCCGACAGTCAGGTGCTACATTGATGAAATTCATGTCGGGGAGACCCTCGCCGACGTCTCTAGAAGTCATCCCACTGGGCTCCTTTTCTTCTATCAGCCAGACATCCTCATATCAAGAAGAGGTTGTATCGAGGATCAAATGTTGTACCGATATCTGCTTTTGTCATTGAGACGCCTTCCATTCGCCGAGACCTCTTGTAGACTTCCCTGTCCTTCGGCGAACTCTTCATTCGGAAAGACACCCGTGAGACCCCCTGCGTTCGGCGTGACCTCCTATGTCACCGAGACATCTTGGCGAGAATCTTTTAGTCGTGTTGAGGGCCCTCTTCATCTTGGAGGCTCCACTGTTCGGTGAGACTCTTGCCGATAACACCTTGTATGTCGCCAACACCTCCCAGTATCGACAGGACCCTTTGGTGATATCCTCAACTGTCGGCGAGCCCCTTTCATTTTTTTGGTGAGGCCTCCCCTTGATTCGTCAACAAGACCTTTTGTCTTCGCCGAGACCCTTTGTCGAGCCCTTCGCCTTTTCCGAGCTCCTTGTTTCAACGAGACATTACGAGTCGGGGAGACTTCTTGGCGAAGTCCCCTTAGTCATACCGAGGGGCTCCTTTGTGTCGGCAGGACTCCTGCCAAAGACAACCATACCGAGGCCCCTTACCTTTCTTTCAGCGAGACTCTCGCCTTCGCTAAGACCTCCTAGTGAAGCCCCTTCTTACGTCGAAAGCATCTCTCCATCTGAGGCTCCTCATACATCGGCAAAACATTAGGAGTCATCGAGACTATATGCCGAAAGAGATCTCATGTCGATAGGATCCCTGGCTTGTAGCACTCGGACTTAATGGAACCCTGCTAGTCGGTGAGACCTTAGGAATGTCCTGCCGACTTTCTCCTTAGATGATTTTCATGTTGAATCTCCCTAGGGAAGTTTCTCCCACTAAGTCCCTCATGACACAGCAACAGATGTAGAGTCTTTGCCCTCGTGTGAATGTTCCATTGCGCTCTGAAGATCTAACATTTGATTATCTTGCCTGATTTAATTGTAGGTGAAATATAGGCAACAATTCTGGCGACCTTTGTGGGATGTTTGCCTGCTAAACATGAGAACTAGTAGCTACAACTTGTCCATTGGGTATGGAGTCATTAGAAAGCTCAGAGAACAAATAAAAACGTCAGTCGGCACATGGATGCAAATCACATAAGACTTATAGAACGCAAAAGGTTGCCAAAATGGCAAGACAGGGAAAACTGAAAGAAAATATTTACTGCGCTGAAACAACACCCAAGGAAAGGAGAAAAAAAACAATAAAACAAACGAGCCACAGTGCGAAAGCACTTATTGAAAACATAACACCTAACTAATAAATACAGAAGAGGAACTCCATCAGACTTGAAAACAAGGCTTAAGATGTATCCCATTGACTGGGATAGGAAGTACTTCCCCTCCTGTTGTAGCTAGTTGCTAAGCGTTGTGTTCCTTACAATCTGTGACAACAAATGGGCCGGTCCACATATTGTCAAACTTAGTGTGATGGCTAGGCCTACTTTTAAGAACATCCCATTTCAGCATGAGATCTCCCACCCTGAAAACTTTCTTCGTAGCCTTCTTGTCAAATGTTCTTTTCGTTTGGAGCTGATGATACTCCAAAGCTCTCATTGCTCTGTCCCTTGATTCTTGGAGCTCCATGAGCTTTGCATACCTTACAGATATTGGGTCTTGTCCCTCAAACACCTCCAGCTGGTGAACAATATCTAGAGCCGAAAGCTCCACAGATAGGGGAAATCTTGGCTCCTTGCCATAGACCAACATATATGGCGAATTACCAATAGACCTCTTAGGGGTCACTCTGTCTACCCAAAGTGCATTCTTTAAACTGTTGTGTCAGGTCCTTTGATTATATTCTATGGTTCTTTTAATGATCCTGATGAGGTTCTTATTTGTGCTTTCAGCTAAACCATTACCCTGAGGATAATAATTTGAGGTGTTCAAATGAATGCCATGTTTGACAGCCCAATCAGTCAGTCTTAGACCCGTGAATGCAAGAGCATTATCAGATATGATGGAGTCAGGAACTCCAAATCTGGTGATTATATCCTCATAGAAGCTTAAAACTGAAGATTATTTTGCTTCCTTCAACGCAACCGCTTCTATCCACCTTGTAAAATAGTCAGTGGCTGTAAGTACCCATCTATGACCAGCACTGGAAGATGGATTCATTGGCCCAATGAAATCAATCCCCCATCTCATGAAGGGTTGCTCTACTTGAATTGGATGCAGGGGCATAGCAGGAAGTCTCTCTTTTCCTGAAAATAGAGGGCATTTGACACACTTCCTTGACCAGGCATAGGCGCCTTTGAACAAGCTAGGCCAGTAGTAACTAGCTCTCATGACTTTCCAAGCAGTAGTTCTGGAAGTGAAGTGACCTCCTACAGCTCCATCATGGAACTCATGAAGTACTTTTTCAATTTGGTCACTGTGAATGCATCTTAATAGGACACCATTAAGATCTTTTTTGAAAAGAACAGTGTTCACCAGTACATACGGTATGGACTGCAGTCTGAAGTATCTCCTTTTGGCTCTGTTCAAACCTGGTGGGCACTCGCAAGTTTGTAAAAATTGGGTCATATCTTGAACCCAATTAGTTACCCTCATAGACACATAATCTTGAGCATTGTGCAGTCCATCTGTGTTAGCAAGCATGACATCCTTTTCTGGTTCAGTTTTACTGCTTGAACCTGTAGCAAGTTGCTCACAAAGACCTTTACCTCTAACCAATTTGGTGATCTTAATATCTACATCATACGCCATGACTTTAGTGACCCACCCTGCTCTTTTTTCATTGAGATCTTTATTCAATAGAAAATCCTTCACACCGGAGTGTGCCACCATGACATGAATTTTATTATGGGAGATCAAAGGCTTGAATTTCTTTAGGCTTATGATCACAGCAAGAACATGCCTCTCTACAAAGGAGTATTTATGTTCATAATCAACCAATCCTTGACTGAAAAAGGCTATTGGTTGTTCTAAATTCTCTTCATTTTTTTGAACCAATATTGCAGAAATGTTATTTGTGCTACCATAAGCATACAGATAAAATTCTTTAGAAAAATTGGGATTTACCAGCATAGGGGCTGCTGCTAAGGCCTCCTTGATTTCTCCAAAACTATGTTTTTCCTCCTTTTTCCAACTGAAAATTGCATTCTTCTTTAACATGACTGTCAAAGGTTGTAACAGGTTTGCAACATCAGGGATGAATCTTCTTAGAAAGTTGATCTGGCCCAGAAAGCTCTGTAGACCCTTCTTGTGATTTGGTAATGGCACCTCAAGTATGGCTCTGACTCTTTCAGGGTCAATAGTGATTCCTTGCTTTGACACTATGTGTCCTAATAATTTCCCTTCATGAACAGCAAAGATACTCTTTTTTGGATTGAGAGAGATACCAAACTCTCTGCATTTTTTGAAAACTTTCCTAAGATGTGACACATGTTCATCAGTATTCTTGGAATAAATTGTAATATCATCTAGGTAAATCAGTATAATATTGTTAATCAAACTTTGAAATGCCATGTCCATGGCCCTCTAAAACGTGGCACCAACATTAGACAAACCAAAAGGCATCCTTTTGTATGTCATGGTGCCCCATTTAGTTGTGAAAACAGTTTTAAACTGATCTTCTTCTTTAACCAGCACCTGATTATACCCTGAAAAATTATCTAATAAGGAAAATCTTTCAGAACTAGCAACCTCTTGCAAGATTCGTTCCATGGAGGGCAACGGGTAGTGGTCTTTCAAAGAGGCTCGGTTAAGATCCCTAAAGTCTACAAAAAGCCTTATTTCACCACTTTTCTTCCTAACCAGTACAAGGTTAGAAACCCATGAAGTCTGTTTGATAGGAAAGACAATACCCCCCTCAACTAGTTTAGTCAGTTCTTTAATCATTAGGGGCTCCAATTTAGGATTCAAGGGCCTTTGTTTCTACCTTACTGGCTTAGCATTAGGCTCTAACTCAATTGTGTGCTAAGCAATGTGGGGATCAAACCCTTTCAAATCCGAATATTCCCAAGCAAATACATCATAAAATTCTTGACATAAAGCAACAAAAGCTTGTTTATCTTCAGGTGAACAGATTTTCCCTATCTTAAGGAGTTTACCTTTCAAAATCTTCAGCTCTTCATAATGTTATTCTTTGATTTGCAAGCCAGTTTTACCCCTTTTAAGCTGATTATCAGTACTGAAAATTGACTCTAAGGTAACAAGACCTTTGGGTAACTTATTTGTCTTTAGCTGTATGACCTGATCACCATACTGCTGCTTGAGTTTTGCTTGATTCACCATGGAGAACCAATCTTCTTTGAGCAAGAAAGAAAGGATCTGCTCATCACTGTCAAAAACTTGCCAGTGAATGTTGTTGTCAGGAATTGATGGTCTAACTACAACCTTTACATACTAATGCACCTTCCCTTTTCTAATGTCGCTTGGGATATCAAATTGTGCTTCGACTGTTGCAAGCCTATCAGCATGCTTGTTCTGGTTTCTTGGAATAGACACTAAGTTACAGGCATCAAAATCTTCAAGCATGTCCCACACTCTGTTTCTATAAGACTTCAGTGTGTCATTTTTAGCCACATTTAGGCCCCTTACTTGATTAACAATTAGCTCGATGTCCCCATAGACTTTCAAGCTGGTTATTCCTCTCTTCCTTGCCCACTCAAGACCTTGAACAAGGCTTTCATATTCAGCAGTGTGGTTGGAGCACGTAAAAGAAAAATGGAAAGCAGCATAATACTTATCACCTTGAGGAGATACGAGCATTGCACCTCCTCCAGCGCCATTTTTGCCTCTTGAACCATCAAAAAAAATCTCCCAAAGTTCACTCAGTGGCTACAACAACTGATCTGCATCTTTCTCCAGGTTTGGAATCTCTGTGTCAGGCTCAAGAATGACATAGTTGCCCATACCAGCATCTTGAATGAGGTCTTCAGGACTATCTAATACACTTTCAACTACCCATTCATGTAGCAGCATGTCAGGAACAACTTCTGATTGGAGTTGTTGCGCAGCAACTAGCTCATTGTCAGAAAAAAACAACACAATTTGCATTTGCAGCGGAAGGAGCAATATTGATGGGACTTGGGTTATATGGCTCAATGTGATCCTTGGCCAACCTTTCAGATTTAATGGTAAGCTTGGTCCCATATCTTATTCTAAATAGCATATGTGACCAATCAGCTGACACATAACCACCTATCTTGGCTATAAAGTCTCTTGACAGGCATAAGGAAAAGAAAGGTGGAAGGTCTATGACACATATGTCTTGGGGAACTGAGAAATTTGGACAAGCATGGAGGGTGAGATTCAAATCCTTGATAATACCCAAAGTATTAATTGAAGTTCCATCCAATTGGATCACTCCATTCTCTAAAGGCTGGTATTTTAGTCCAAGTTTGTCAGCAATCTGATTTGGCATCACAGAGCTACTAGCCCCACTGTCTACCATACAATTATGAACTAACTTATCACCAATAATCACTGACACGTAGAAAGGAGGTGGTTTAACTTGTTTTTCAGTCTCTATGCAGGGCTATTGATCATTTCCTTGGGAATTATTTGTTAACACAGCTCTAACCTGACCTATTGGGGGCTCGGATTCATCAGACATTTTCAAACTTGACAGGGCTGACTGTAACATATCCCTTTGACCTGGGATAGATAATGAGTCCCACATGGACATTGTAACATTCATTTTTTTCATACTATCAAGGATATTATAAGGTACGATTGGATATACTTTACAATGTACCTTTATACTGGTATGATCAGCTTGCGGGTGAGACTACTCCTTGTCTAGGAGTTGTTGATTTCTTTGCCAAATAGGAGCCGCTCGAGATATAGATGGTTCTGCAATGGATTCCTTTCATTTGTCAGCCGCTTGACTAAGTTTGAAAGCTCTCTTCTTTGCCCTGGTGTTAGCTGCAACTGGAGAACTATCTTCATTCAACCCATAGAATTCCTGACCTTGCCAGTTAAGCAGGGTTGTATCATTGTTGAATTGGTCCTGGTGTTGTGAAGATGCATCATTACATTCGCTCTGCTGCGAACTCGAAGCATTTTGTACCATAAGTGCCTGATTGATTAGTCCATTTGAACAAGTGGCTTGATTATGAGGTTGGTTACAAGGGTAACACCACTCATAGTCCGCTGCTAAGTTGTTTTGGGTAGGAACCAGCTCTTTGGTCGCACTAACAGGGGCTGGAGCATAGGCCTGAAAAGGCCTTGTGTTCACATTCTGTCTTGGGCCCTAATACTGTTGTCTATTCCCTTGGAATTGCTGTTGTTGACCTTGAAAGGGCTAACTTGGGGCTTCATTCTGCTGTTGATAAGGCCTAGAATAGGACTGCTGCTTTTCTAAGTTCACCAACTTGTTGCCAAAAGTTTGTAAAAGACTTTTGATCTCTTGTAACTCATTTGATGAGCCTGGAGCCATATTTTCTTGTGTTACAACAGCTGGAACAGATGGTAAAGGTGCAAAAGGAGGTATTTGCAAGGGAATATTTGCATGAATCTCTGGGAATATAGGCATTGGTGGCCTGGGAGCAAGTTTACCAACTTGTATCAAGCTATTTTCAGCTCTGATAGCTATTTCAAAGGCATCTAGTAAGGACATTCCCCCCATTGACTGTATCATGACAGCTATGTCACTGTTAAGAGCCCTTAAGAAGTATAAAAATGCATACTCTAGAGGTGGCCTTACCATCGCAGGGATTCTATCCCAAGTTCTTTGGAATCTGAAGTTGAAGTCATTCATCTGTTCTTGTGGAGCCCTCTTAATTGTAGTCAGTTGTTCTAATGGAGACAAGTTATCAGACCTGTCCTGAAACTCCTTATGCAACTTGTCTCCAAATTCGTCCCATGTTGCAATTGAATTGACTGGTAGGCTCCTATACCATTGCACAGCTCTTCCTTTCAGTGAAGCAGCAAGTAATCTTACTGCAACATCCTCTTGAGTTATGTGATGGACTCCACATAAGGAAGCCACATCTCTCATGTGTTCAATGGGAGTAGTTTGATCTTCCCCTATGAAAGTTGGTAGACTCTTCAGGGCTGCCATTGGGATGTCATTATGCTGTGTCAAATTCAAAGGGCTCCCTCCATTAAAAGTAACGAAGGGTTGATTCCTTGGGGCGGCCATCAGAGGTGGCTGAGGTTGGTGTACCGGTATTCTAGATGAAGCTAAGGACGAGATAACAATGTGTGATCTCACAGATGGAGGAGTGGACTGAGTCCTTTTGGAATAAATAACTATCGTTCCCCTCTTTTCTGTTACTCTACCTTTTCTTCTTGATGGTGATAGATACAAATATTCGAAGGGACCTGAGCTGCCTCTTGTCTGAACTTTTCTCATAAACTGTAGAAGGCGTTGCTTTCTAGAGTTCTTCCTTCTTGTGGAGTTTCCAAGTATGCCAAAGGACTTCTATAAAGTCTGGAATTCACTGGTTGCATACTAAACCAGTAGTTCAATTTAATTTTTGTCCCACCGGGCGTGCCAGAAACTGTTGTCACCCAAAAATGCACCCTGATGCAAAGTTGTCAAACTGAGGTTTCTAGTGAAACATTGGATCACTCCAAGGCTGTGGGTCACCTGATATTGGAGTGAACCTCCGGAGAAGGCTAGCTTCCTTTGGTGTCACCTAAATTACTGATTCTTTAGAGGGAAAAGGGGAAGGAGAGTACATTTAAAAGTAAAAAATGACTCTAAGGTGATACACCAGATTGATGACAAATCATAAAAATGAAAACAGGATGAAATACACCGAGGAAAACTAAACTGCAGCTACTCTACTTACTCAACATAACCCCATTTAGTCTTATGCATCACTCCTGGCAGGTTTGATCTACATACATATCTCAAGAAGGAAGGAACAAACTTCACAACTTTGTGGTATGAATGCAAATTTAGTAAACACTGTTAAAGAAATACATACATAAGCTAACTTATAGAAATGAGAGTGGTATGATAATTAATACTTGTTTTCAAGATGAACTCTGTTTCGCATTCCAGATTTCAATTTGAGTTACAGAAACATACATTAATTGAGAAAGGATTGATGAAAATATCACTAACTCCTTTGAATGCATAATTCCCCCTGTTTACAAAAAGGCAAAAAATGCCTTATATACAAGGAGATATCGGCCTCTTAGGGCTTACAAAAATATCAGGGTCAGAAAGATCTATCCTCAGATCTTTTGATTGAAATTAATGCTGCAACCTACATGTCCCTGCTGTGGGCGTCGGTGAAGAGTTACCCTCATAGAAGCCTTCTGATATTTTGCAGCTACCGCATTCATTTGATCCATCGTGTCCCGTTGAGCTACTTCGGCTGCTCCTTGAATGCCCTGAGCCTGCAACAGATACACGTCTCCTTTCATCCTGTTGATGTTCTTTAGATTGCCATGGTTTACCTTCAGATCTCTCTAATTGGTTGAGTGAATTTCACGCAGCCTCTTCGGGTGGTCAAAACTTCTTTTGTTGAACCGCATATCGGTGAGACACTAATCGTGTCTTGCCGTTGCGGTTAAATCTTTTCGCAAGCATCAGCATAACATGGAGTTGTTGCTGAGAGCTCCCAATGAGCCCAAAAGATCATACCGATTCTACTGGAGCCATCGGCAAGACACCGTTATCGCCAAGAGATCAGCAGGTTGACCAGTCACGTGGAGATCCCTTTCTGTCGCTGAGACCACCCTCATTTGGGAAGACATCCTATCGAAGTCCCATAATCATACTGAGTTCTCTTTTGTCGCTGAGACCACGCGATGTCGGTAAGACATCACTCCGACAGTCAGGTGCTACATTGATGAAATTCATGTCAAGGAGACCCTCGCCGATGTCTCTAGAAGTCATCCCGCTTCTTACGCCAAAAGCATATCTCCATCCGAGGCTCCTCATACGTCGGTGAAACATTAGGATTTGCCAAGACTATATGCCGAAAGAGATCTCATGCCAATAGGATCCCTGGCTTGGAGCACTCAGACTTAATGGAACCCTGCTAGTCGGCAAGACCTTAGGAATGTCCTGCCAACTTTCTCCTTAGATGATTTTCATGCCGAATCTCCCTAGGGAAGTTTCTCCCACTGAGTCCCTCGTGACACAACAACAAATGTAGAGTCTTTGCCCTTGTGTGAATGTTCCATTTCCCTCTGAAGATCTAACATATGATTATCTTGCTTGATTTAACTGTAGGTGAAATATAGGCAACAACTGTCATCAAGAAGTTTAATTCAACATGGTAAAATAGATTGCCCAACTATTTTTGCTCATCATTCAAAGGAAACAATTAGAAATATATTGCATTTATCATCTTTTGTTTCAGCTCTACCTTTTATTTATGTTTACATTTTAATAAGGTATTGAGCCCTTTATACTGAAAGGAAAGTAGTGAACAAATTTGTTTTCAATAGAAGGTGTTAAATGATAGCAGTCAAGGTTACTTTGAAGGACAGCTTTGAATACCTGGTTACCAAGTTATTGAAAATAGTATATGATGAATAGAAATAAAAATGACATTTTTCTTCTTGTATTGATGTCCCTAATTGTTTAAGGAAGCATCAAACCCAACAACATCCATGAAACAACAAGGAGAATTTCTTAATGAGTATATCAACAAAGATGCAAGGTGTGCACTATATAAAATAACATGAAGAATGAGGGAATAACAATACAGTGGTGCATCATGTGAACCAAGAGAGAAGATTGTGAAAGCAGCTGAGACAGAACAATCTAGAAACAAAAGAGACCATTCAAGCGTACTCTCCAACATTCCATTTTGTATTTAAGGCATTTATTTATCATGAGCATAAACAGCATTCATGATAATGAGAGCTTCATATCAGGCATAAGTCTCAATATGTGGGAAAGAGATGCATCTATCAAGATATAAAGGAGCAATAGTCATTTGAGGGACATCCAATGCCATGAATGAAGACATATTGCTCAAAGAAATGTCCATTTTCTTGCTAATTACAAAGGATAGTTTTAGTCATTTGTGCTCCCTGCAGTGGTTGATATGGTACGGGCCTTGGAAAGGAATGAATGGATTCTAAGTACAATAATATGGGAGCAATATAGCAAGATGAAGAGGTTGCAGCTTGTACATGTCAAAATTACAAATATAATGTCTGTCCCAACTTAGAAAAATCTTCAAGATAACAAAATTACAAGTTAATGTTAATCCAGTTGAAGATACAAAGCATAGAAGTTTTTTGTTTGTGCCAGAACACATACTATCCAGAATGCCTCAGGCTGTAGCCAGTGACATACAGAAATTTCTGAACAAAGACAAAATAATGATGACTGAGTTGATACAAAGGAATTTAGAAATGTTATGAGAAATACCCAGATACAAAATGAGATACTCACAATGAAAATGTTACAGTGTTTACTCCGATCTTGTTCAGAAATGCTTTTGTGATGGTAAAAAAGCAGATTTCTTCTTACCCATTTAGGGATTTTGCTCCAAAAATATATCCAGAAAAATGCTGAAGGAAACAAAATTTCATTTTCATTGTAACATCAAGCTCAAATCAAGCATATATTTTGTACAAAGTAAGTTTTCCAAGGGTTTCAAATGGTAAGCAGTTTATCCGTTGTTTACTGGTGAAAATGCCCAAGTCCGCGTTTTCTTACCATAGGAGAATATCGGCCTCAGAGCATAAAAAGATCAACAGAATGGAGACAAGGCATTCATCATGATCACAAAATAAGAGAACCCAAATCAGAGTTAAGATAGCCGTGGCCAGATTCATGATAGATATCTTCAGGTTCTAAATGAATATGTTCAGGAATAGAAAGGAAAAGTCTGGGGTACCCATTATCTACAATCAAAATAATTAGAACCGCTTCAAAAATGTAAGATTTTCAATTTCTATGGTTTCAAAATAGAAAGAACAGCATGGGTTTTTGTTAAAGAATGTGAGTTACCTGGTGATATTGCTCAAATGATGAGTTTGAGCTCAATTCCAGCTCTCATGGCGGCCAGAAATCAGCAAATACAGAGATACAAAATGCAGGTGACAAAAGCAGGTTAGAATATCATCACAGTCGTGCCATTTAAACCTTAAGAAAAGCATTCAAATGCTCGAAAACACTCAGGTTTGAAACGAAACAAACTTCATTTTACCTGCTACGTCCAGAATCTCTCAAAGAATTATCAAAATCATCAGGAAAGAAGATCAAGTTCGAGCTGAAACCCTACCAAGCGGTGGTGGCCGATTTCTTCCAGAAGTTTCTCCAAGTCAAATGCAAGTAATGATAATGTTTTTAGGGTTTGATGGCTCTTTGTCCATTCGCCCTAAGACAAATGGGGTTTGATTTTTGACATAATCATTATGAGATAAATGCGGTCGGCTTTTCCTTAATTATTGCATGAGATAAATATGGTCGACTATAATATAAATGATGGGGTTGTCTTATTTTTGATGAATGGAATATGCATGTTTCCAATATATGCTAAGTGTAACGTATAAAGCCATGAGGGGAGAATAGTATTTTCAAATTTTGCAAAATAATTATTCTTGTTTATTTATTTTCATTATATCATGTAAGCTAATTAATTAAGTGATGTTATAAATCATTTAATTAATTTATTGTTTTAAAATGCAAATAAATAAATGTTATGTAAAGCTAAGTTGTAACTTTTGTCTCAACTGAAGATTAAATCATGCATGAATTGAGTTCAAGATATCACGGGCAGATTGATACAAACAAGGGGAATTTTGCATGCTTGGACTCATTATTTACAGCTTTCCAGTTCAGTTTGAGTTGCAGATTGGTTACATGCTTTATGACTGCCAGTTCGAGATTGAGTTCACTCATTTTTGCATGAGTTTGAACCACATTTTCAGGGATTTTTACTTGTGCTCAGATTTCACTTTGGAATTGTCATCTTTTCACTTTCAGATCACTTTCAGTTGCTTATTCATGCACTTTGAAGTGCATTCATTGTATATATTAAAAAAGTTCATCTTTTTCAATTCAGTTCTTATTTTTCAGCCTTTTTACTCTGCAAAGTGAATCATCTTGTAACTCAACATTTATTTACAGATTAATACAACAGTGTTTTTACAGGTTCAAATTGTGTTATTGCAGAGGATTCCTTTAAGTTTCAGTATTTTAGAATTCGCCTTCAAGTTTCAAGCATCATTGTCATGTGGGATTGATCGAAGTGATTATTGTGTTTGCAATTTATGAAACCTTTAAATATTTTTGTCTCCTTAATGAATTTTGTATGCATCCAAGTTTAAGTCCACTGGTTAAACATTGTGCTAATCAATAATTGAACAGTCCAGTTGTGGGAATTATATTTTCCTTCTATGATTGTTTCTTTAAACGCCTTTGTTTAAAACATTCAAGTGTTTAAGCTTCCAAATCTAGTTGTGTGAATGGAAATAGTGAGTAATTGTTCTATGAGTTAAGTCTACATTTTGAATTCTTCGGTGCATCACCATAGTTAAAGTTTCATAGTTTAGAATTTAGACTTAGTCTTTCTCCCTTTTCCAGCAAATCACTCAGTTATTAACCAGAAAATTAAATAGGAACCAGCCTAGAATCTGAAGGTCTAATTCCTTGTAGGATACCCACAGCGTGGAATTAGTTCCAATGTTTCAACAGATTGCTGAATTTAATCATTCAAGCATTTGGGTGCAATCTGATTGACAAAAATTATCTTGTAAATTAAGGACATTATCTCTTTGAGTGAAGAAACTATCTCTTTCTAGTTTTCTTGCCTTAGAGTTTCTTTTATCTATTTAGGCTAGGTAGGAACTAGTGTTGGGTCAAAACTGAGAGTTGTAAATAAAAAGTTCCAAGTCCTTGAGAAAGTCTAGATCGTTCCCTTCATAGTGTTTTATTTTCTTAACCAATGGGTGTCAAAGATAACTTCAAACTTCATACTATGTGTAGGTGCAAGTTTAATTATGAGGCCTACTCTATGAATTTGCTTAGTGGGCCACTAAAGGCAGGATAGATTTGGGACTTGGGTTTACGCCCAAGTGCATATGGAGTCCCAAATTCCACATAGTGAAAATTGTTAAGTGTTTTGGTGTGGGGAATCGTAAGGACCAAGTCAAAGTAAGGAACTAGGAAAAAAGTTCCAAGTCTTGTTGTTGGTTTGAAAACCATGAGCAAGTTGTGGAGCTTCATGTTGTACCATAGTTCAAGAGCCACAAATGGAACTGAAGACTTGGAAACAATTTTAGGTCCACACATGAGCCTAAGGTCCATGAAGAAGTGTTTCGTGGGGCTACTAGACTTGGAGATTAGTAGAAACCTAGGACTTAGAAGAAGTCCCAAGTCCAAGAAGGGGCCTGAGTCTCACGAGCCATTGGTTATATTCTATTTTCATGGTGGACTTAAAAATACAAAGGAAATTAGGAATCAAAACCAATTTCCAACTTCATTTTTGGACCTCAAAGTTTGACCCTTAGGCAATTTCTTTCTGAAGATTGATATGGAAATTCTAGGCCTTCTAGTTGTCGTAGCCCAGTGGAATTTGGATGATGGGTTAATAGAAAGGTTTTAAGGATGTACAAGTGATTTTTGGAATCCTTTATCTCCCCCATACCTCATTTTCCATGCCAACCTTGGTGTCTTATCCCATGATAGAATTAAGTTTTTTTCTTGTTTCACAATGCATTATGCATTAGTGTGTGTGGCAAGTGTGTCATCACATGTTATGACACCTTCAACATGTATTTTTGTTGTATGCATTTCTTAAGGATATTTTTTTTATCATGAAAAAATTGGTCATCTTTTTTCTATTAATGTCCTAGTATAAAATTTGGGGTATTATATTTGGTATTAGAGCCCATGTTGCAACATTGGGAGCTCTAGGTTGTATGTTTTTTTCTCATTGTGTTTAAGCATGTGTGGGTTCTTGTGTGGTCGCATGCTTCAATTATGTGTTTTTTATCATTATGTCTCCCTTCATTTTTATGTTTGACAAATACATTATTTGTGGGCTTAGTTAGACCCTTTAGGTTTCTAAGATTTTGATTTTATGTTAATTATTCTCTTGATGTTCCCAATGATTGGAAATAATATTTTCCTTGTGTGTGATTGTTTACGCTACCTTTGTGGGGTCATTTTTGTGTTATTATAATCACTTATGATAGTGTGGATGTAAAAACCCTTATATGATAAAGAATTTGCAGATGCTCTTATTTTTTATTTAATCTTGTGTACTCTATTGTGAGTTATGTATTTGGTTGCGAAAGAGATGATTTGTTTTCATATGCCTAACAATTGGGAGAAAATTGGTGCAGTAGGACTTGATTAAAGGAATCTTGCATTGTGTACCCTTGTGTGTATACCATGATGCAAGAGTATCATACCTACTTATCACTTTATTATATTTGAGATTATTAATTTCCTTTTTGTATGGTGAATATAAATGCTTGTATGAAGTGTATCTTGATTTTTTTCTCTATGAGTGTGCATGTTATTATGTATGAATTGATTGTGTAGTTGCATGAAATAAAAATGTTGGATTGTTAAAAAAAAATCATTTGGGTAATGACTTGTGTCTCCAAATTGCATTCTTCCCTAGGATTCATGTGGGAACCTAGGTATAAATATTGTATTGCATTAATTTAAAATTTAAAAGAGAAGAGTTTTAAGTAGGTCATATCCATGGAAATTATGACGAATGTTATATAAGGATAATGAATCTATTTGTAAATCCCACATCTTGTGACTCTAAATTTTGATTCTTTATTGCTTAATATGTATATTGTCATGTTACTAGGTTGTTGTGGAAAAGATCCCCCAACTATTTTCATTCCTTGTGAATCATTTCAATGGTATACTCTAGTGGTGTGGAGGACATGGTTGTGGTGTTACACTTGTGTAAATCTCATCATTGAGTTAGTTGTATTTTTCACTCTTGTTAGGTGTGAATTTCATTTGAATATGCTTATTTTTATGTAGTAGAGAAAATTGTAGCATTGCAAGGATAGAATGTTGGGTGAAGGGGCTTGAGCCTCAACTATATTCTTCCCCTTTTTATGCTATTGTGTACTAGAAACTAAATGTTGCATTACTGCATTACCCATATGATTGATGAATTTTGGTATGATTTTGAATATTAATTACTTCTTAATGTGTGAGTGGGTTTGTTGAGTTATCTTGGTTGGGGAGCCTAATTTTTTCCTAACACAATCGTAGTTGGTTAAATGATTGCTAGTGTGACTATGTGTTTTATTGCATTAAAATTAAATATTCTTGAATGTGATATTTTATTGAAGTACCATTATTGTGTAGGAATTTAAATTATTTTGGATGTCATGGGCAATGTCATAGAAAACCTTGTGATGATCTTCTTGCTTGATGATGTGGTTGTGATGTGATGAAGCTTTAATTGCTTGAAAACTTGATATATGCTTAGTATAATTATGTGAAAATGATATCATGCTTTGTGATGTGATTGGAATTTTAAGAGGCTTGTTTTCTTGTTTTTTCTTGAGCATATTTTCTAACTCATTATGGGTTTTGTAAATTCAAATGTAGTGTAGCATTTTACTCCCTTTATTGTGACTAGAATTAGTCACATAGTGCATGTGTTAAGTGTACCTTCTAGATTTGATACTTTCTTTCAATTATTGATGAATTCTTTAATTGACCATAAGGATTGGCATTGATTTATTATTATATTTATGAGTAGTATAGCCACCAAATTTTGATATTTATTTATTTAGTGACTTTTATGCTCACACTTGATTTATTGTTGAAATTGAGCGCATTTCAAGCCTTATTGTTGGAATTGATATTTCTTTCACTTCAATGTTATTTCCATTATTGAGGTGTCTATGCTAGAATTTGTTAATTATTGGTCATGTTTCATGTGATGTTCTTCTCCATCATGCCCATGTGGGCCTCTAATGGATTGTATGAGGGAGTATATTATAGAGAACATGCTAACTCTTAATGTTGAGTTGTTAGAACTATGGTAGCTTGAATTCCTTATTCTATACTAGAATGTGAGTGAAATTTATGTGAGTGAAGTGTTTGAGAGAGTTATGAAATGTGGTTGTTATTGTATGGGTCACTTATTATGTGTAATTATTTTTTTTAAATGCCTAGATGGTATTGATTGATGTGTTTTTGGGAATTCATATATGAGTTGAAATGTTATTCTTTGTATGTTTGACCATGAAATTAAGAAGTGTTGAGATTTTTATTTGGGTTACATGTTTATTTTAGTAGCTTGTATGTGGTTGGGTGTTGACTTAGTCTACCCACCATCATTATTCTTGTTTATTTCATTCTTGTTGTCTTGGTCTTAATGCCATGCCTCCTAATGTTTTGACATTAGTGGGGTGCATAAAGTTGTGACAGACAATGTCCATGTTATTAAGTAACATGAGGGTGCATGTCATGTCATTTATATGTGAAATACATAGATACATTGATTTCCTAACATAGTGTAGGGTATGACGATGTGTTAGTATGTGCTTAGGCACATATTATTTATATAATTATTAAATTAAAGTTATTATCTTGTTCTTTTTGTGTTTCCAACTTGGTGAACCTAGTGGTTATAGGAGTTTCTCCTTGATAGTTTGGTGATTTCCTAGCATAGTGTTAGAAGGAGAAGAAATTATTGTGAGAATTTTTTATCATATATTCTATTTTGTGGGTACTTGGTGTTTGGGCCATGAGGAAATCTCATGTTGCCTTATAGATCATGGATTCTTCATCTTATTTCTTTCTCTAACCTTGTTGGGTTAAAATATTTGAGCATTGAAGTGGTATCAAGAGTATCCTTTCTCATTTGTTTAGTGTTTTTGTCTCCTTAGTATATTCCTTGTAATAAAAGGGTTTCTAAGCCTCACTTATTGGTATTTTTTATACTATTCCTAGGATTTTTCCATATCCTTTCCTCTAAGAACCCATGATTTATTGTTATTTTTATATTGTGACACTAGAAAGTTATAGAAATCCTCAATTTTCAAGGGTGGATCATGTGGAAATACCTTGTTGAGTGAACCCATGATTGGGAGTGAGACATGCTTTTGGCAAGCATGAAGGTGTGTTAGCTATTCTTGTATCATGTAAGTGTTGGTTTTCCTTGACCTTTGAGCTTTGGTGGTGTGGGTAAACTCCTTGATCTCAAGAAGGACCATAGGGGTTGTAACCTTGCATGGGTTCTATAAGAGAGGGGGACCAACCACACCAAGGCTCCAAGTCATGGAGAGCCAAGAGTGATGGGCTTCCCTAACTTACCTCAAGATAATGGATGTTTTGGGATGAGAATCAAGAATGAAGAGAACTCTCAAGTGCTTTTGTCACTCTACAGATTGAAGAGCTTGAATGGGGCTAGACAAGCTAATTTCTGGAGTCCAAACTGCACCTTAGACAGCTCTTTCTTTTAGGATGACAGTGTAGTTCTGGAACGACAGTGCGACGCGCTAGCATCTCTCTGGCGCACTAACATCTGTATGGTCAGAAAATGCAAGATACAAAATAAAACTCCAAAAAACCTCCTAACTGCATAGTAAACAGGTTTTAATGAAATCAACAGAATAATAAGGTATGAAAAGTAACTACGTAAATGATAAAGTAAGTAGATAAAGACAAGGGTGGTAAAGATCAACTCACTAAAGCTCCAATTCACCAGCGAGCTCCATGCACATGTTCACCTACACACAAGCAAGAGGGGAAAAATGTTGGGGTTGTATAGGGGTTTGCCTCAGTCAAACCCCCTCTTTGGTGTTTCCACCTCCACGAACAGCCAGAAAATCCATGAAGAAGAAAGTATGATAAAGTAAAGAGGAAAGGAAAATATTGAACACTACGAAATATGTTATGTTATTCTATCAAACAACAAAAGGAAAATGAAGTGTTACCACCTCCACCCAAAGGCTCTCAAGGACAGTGAAGGGAGAATGCAAGCAACGAACTTGGAAAATTCACCACAGCCACAGTGGTGATGAAGGGAAGTCTCGCAAGACTCCAAGCTCGCAACTTCTATGGTAGCACAACACGTACAAAAGTGGAGTTGATGGAGTAACTAGCTGCTGCAATGCTCAATGGAGTGGTGAAAGTTGCTATAATTGTGAATAGAATGCTCCAAAGAATGTTGAAGATCAAGAAGTGCTAAAGAGATGAAGTGATTCCTTTGAAGATCAAAATGGGAGGAAAAGGAGTCATTTTCAGATCGGTTGGTCACACAGAGGCATTAAAATTCGACCCCAATGAGGTGTGTAACATCCCTATGGACTCCAAAGGCAAGAATCTGTTAGGGAAAACAACACGTTGTGCAAATGTCTGTGTGTCACGCTCGCGTCCCTGACGAAAATTCCCCCACCGACAAACAAAACACGCACCAGGTGGATGGAAGGCAAGTGGATGATGTGGAATTTCACCTTTAGGTTTGATTTTCTAAGGTGATGGGATGCAAAAGGGGAATTTGTGCAAGGGGTGAAAATTCGCTCCTATACATTTTTCCCCCACTTTAGCAAGCATGAGTATCAATGAGTGTTCAATAAAGTAGATCAAAGAGTTAGAAATGTATACCTAAACCATCGAGGAATCATACCACAATCTAGCAAGCTCAAAAGCACAGGGCAGGTAAAAGACTCCACAGGTACTCTCTCCTGAGGAGGTTCGAATAAAAGGACTTCGTAGCTCCACAAAACTATGAAGTTGAGCAAAGTACACCAAAGGCCTGCAAACCAACGATGGACAAATCTCATAGGATGCAAGCGTTTCATAGGCCCTTAAACCTGCAAATAAGGCATTCCCCCAAGTACTCTCTCATGAAGGAATCCTAATGAAAGGGGACTTCACAAAGTCATATTGGAGAGCAGCTTCACAGGCACACCTGCAAAGCAACATGTTAATCCACAGATAAAACAAGTTAGAAAATGAAAAGTAGCCACATAGGAAAACAAACAAAAAGTCACACAGACAATCAAAAATGTTGAAAGGATTTCAAAGGGGTCCCTCGAGAACCCTTCAAAAGAAGAGGGGTCCACTCAAGGGACGTGTTGTTTGAAAGTGCAAGAATTTTATTTTTCAAATCGATTCAACATCAAGGAATCCTTTTGAAAGATGTTCACTTCATCAAGGAATTGAAAAGGGAGAAAGTTCCCCCTCATGAGGGGAAGGTCAAGGCTTCTCCCACAAGAAAAGTTGATCCCTCCTTGGAGGAAAGTTTTCAAGTTATTTCTTTGTGAACCCATGACAAAGGAAACACGTTCTTCTAGGGGTCCTTGTTGAGAATGCAATTTTTGAAAAAGTTTACAAAGATTTTCGAGAAAAGATTCATTGGCTGCGAATGCATTTTCTAAAAGTCAAAGTTGACATGATGCCCACGGGACATAGCGAGATGTAACCATGGTGACGTTGTCGCACACACAAGGGATAACACATGAACACCACAACATTACAACTCAAGCAAAGAAAAGAGAAAGATAAAAGGAAACAATAACATCACAAACAAAGGGCACAGGGGCGATCCAATATTTCGAGGTCAGAGCTACTCATAAATATATATGTATAATAATAGTGTATAGATGAACTGTCATCAACCCCCTACTATATCAAACCATATGAATAATGCAAGAGAAGACAAAATAAAAATAAAAAACTGGTTCAACATGGAAGGAAAGCCTAAATGCCCTCAACACTTTGCATCGTCCCCAATTTTCCAAAAATCAATACACATAATAGAGGAAGAATGATGCCACAAATAGAGGAAGTTTTACAACACATAATCACTCATGTATCCAAGCACCTACAAGGGTGACAAGGGTCATTTAGGAACACATAACACAAGCACGGGAGAACACATCACAACAAACACACACCTAATCTAAAGGTAAAGAAGAGGCGCCCCCTAACACTCATTGACCAAGAGGTCATCTGCTTCCCAATCTAGATCATTATACGGGGAAGGCGGACGAGCCTAAAATGGTGGAATATTGAGGGGGGAACCTTCTAACCCTCCCACAACAAGGGCCAAGGAAGAAGGCCCTACAAGGTCTTCTCTGCTCGGCTCTTGTGGGGCAATGGTCACTGATTTTGCGAAGATCACCGACAAGATCAGGACCTCGTCCAAAGAGTTAAACATGAACTTCATAGGAGTGTCATGTGTTACCTCAACGGATGAGGAAGGCAACACCCGAGATTCACTGCTAGGCTCACCAAGCGACTCGGGAGTAGTGACAAACTCAGGGGAAGCTGAAGCTTGCTTCGTCACTAAGGTGGCACATGCTAGTGCAGGACCACCCTCTGAAGAAGGTGGACTCCTCTTACACCCCCCATTGCTAGAAGAGCCAACCTCCACCTTCTGCTTCATCGGAGGATGTGAACTCCCCACAGACGAGGAAAGGGGCGCGGAGGAGGACGAGAAAACCATTGTAGACACCATTGAGGTGTTCAACATGTCCATGGGCTTAGCGAATGGTAGGATGTCTAGAAGGGACATCAAGAGGGGCAGCTCGACCAAAGGAGCAATTAACATCTACACATTTTTTGGGTCAGGGAATTCGCACTTGCAGTAGGAGTTGGAAGCATAACCGAATTCGATTGAACTGAAAAAGAGGGGATGGGAGAGGAGGACACAGCAAGAGGCCCTAGAACAGGGGTGGTCATCTCCCCTTCCTTCCTCTGCAAAGTGGCCTGCTCAGCCACCAGATCCTTGTTCCGACACTTGCGCTCGCACACAAGGTAGTTTATATGACTCTGGGAGCTAGAGACTAGAAGCTGAGATAAAATAGAAGGCTCTTACTCAGCCATAGGAGTGTCCATCACGGTCATTTTTGATAGAGGGAAAGACTCCTAAACAGGAGCAGGAGGGAGAGGTTGAGAAGAGATTGAACTAACAGCGGTGGGAGTCAACTCTAATGCCTCGATGGCAGGCCTCTTCACATTCACTGCCTTGGGGGTAGGAGCGGTAGGAGACCACGAAGGCCAAGACATAGAGGATTCCCTGCGGGGACCCTTCTACCATATCAAATGGGCCTAGGCACCATGGGAAAAATGGGAAGTTCGAATGTACGACACTTGGGATTTCACCAAGCGGGCACCATAGGGTTCTCCCACAAACACGGAGCAAAATCCGATGATGTTGTAGTAGGGTGAGAGGAAGTAGTAGGTTGGACAGTGGAAGAGAAGGAAGAGGAACCTCGAGAGCGCTTCTCTTCTTCCCTTCTCTAGGCCATGGTGGCATCACTATCAACTCTCAAACAAGCCCTATGTCAGATATCATAAGGAGATGGAGGGTACCTCACTCTAGGTGTTAAGCACCCTCCCTTGTACCTCTCATAGGTCTGGTACAAGAGTTTCATCCTAGGCGGAAGCGAACCAATGGGTGCAGGCCAAAAGTGGTCTAGAGAATAGCTTCCACATGCAACTGGTAGTTTATAATCGGTGTCATAGATTATGTGCATTGAACCCTCATGAATAAATTTCAAACACTTATGCACAACCGAGGGAACCGCATTCATAGCTACCAACCAAGGGATACCCAGTTTCACCCTAAAGAGTTAAGACCCCGGGATTATGTCAAAAAAAAAGTCTACCGACTTAGGTCCAACAAGGACCGACAAGGTGATGCTACCTAGGGGAGGTACGAAAATCTATTATGTGTACGGATAATATTTTCAGGTGCATCATACCCATTTTTATACAGGAAATTGATTAACATAATCTCCTCAGTTATAACATTCACCCGACACGTCGGGTCAACAAGAACACCTACTACAATGTTTTTGTTGATTCACGTGGGGATGTAAAGAGGAGATGGTTCTCTATTATAACCCATTGACAAGTCCTAGGAGGTAAAAGTTATGTCAGGAGAACTACTTGCAGGCTACGCAGTAGGGATAGGAAGATGCAAAAAGGAATTCATCGCGTACACTAAACAACACTTTCACAGAGCCCCTAAAGGTTTTGCAATCAGAAAGTGACCCAATTAAGGTTTCATTCTACGATGCTTATGGAACCTTCCAACTATGCCACTATGGGTCATAGGTCGGGTTGCAAGGCTAGGTGCCTCGCAACACTCACACCCACAATGCTCCTAGGATATGAGGAAAGGAACTTTTGGCACTGCTAAACGGAATCAAAATGGTTCACGTCAGGTTCACTAAAAATGTAAGAGAGGGGAGCCAACCACACCAAGGCTCTAAGTCATCGAGAGTCGAGAGTGGAGGGCTACCCTAACTTACCTCAAGCTAATGGATGTTTTGGGATGAGAATAAAAAATGAAGAGCATTCTCAAGTGCTTCTATCACTCTATAGATTTGAGAGTTTGAATGGGGCTAGACAAGCTGATTTCTGGAGTCCAAATTTCACCTCAGACAGCTCGTTGTCTGAGGATGGAAGGGTGGGTCTAGGATGACAGCGTGATGCGCTAGCGTCTCTTTGTCGCAATGGCATCTGCACAGTCAGAAAATGCAAGATACAGAATAAAACTCCAAAAAAACCTACTAACTACCTAGTAAACTGGTTTTAACGAAACGAATAGAATGATAAGGTTGAAAAGTAATTGCGTAAATGATAAAGTAGATAAATACAAGGGTGGTCAAGATCAACTCACTGAAGCTCCAGTTCACCAATGAGCTCGACACACACGTTCACCTACACATAAGCAAGAGGAGAAAAATGTTGGGGTTGTATAGGGGTTTGCCTCAGTCAAACAGCCAGAAAAGCCACAAAGAAGAAAGTACAATAAAGTAAAGACGAAAGGAAAGTATTGAACACTAGAAAAAATATGCTATGTTATCTACAAACCACAAAAGGAAAATGAAGTGTTACCACCTCCACCCAAAGGCTCTTAAGGCCAATGAAGGGAGAATGCAAGCAATTGACTTGGAAAAGTCGCCACAGCCACGGCGGTGACGAAGGGAGGTCTCACAAGACTCCAAGCTCGCAACTTCTATGGCAGCACAACACGTACAAAAGTGGAGTTGATGGAGTAACCAACTGCTGCAATGCTCAATGGAGTGGTGAAAGTTGCTAGAATTGTGAATAGAATGCTCTAGAGAATGTTGAAGATCAAGAAGTGCTAAAGAGATGAAGTGAGTGTGAAATGAATTCCTTTGAAGATCAAAATGGGAGGGAAAGGATCTGTTTTCGAGTTGGTTAGTCGCGTAGAGGTGTTATAATTCAACCCCAATGAGGTGTGTAACATCCCTACGGACTCCAAAGGCAAGAATCTATCAGGGACAGTAATGCGTCGTGCAGACATCTGCATGTGCGCTTGCATCCCTAACAAAAATTCCCCCATCGACACACAAAACACACGCCAGGTGGATGAAAGGCAGGTGCGTGATGTGGAATTTTTCCTTTGGGTTTGATTTTCTAAGGTGAGGGGATGCAAAAGGGTAATTGCACAAGGGGTGCAAATTCTCTCCTATATAGGTTCAAATATCTTTCATAGTGTATTTTTCAATGTAATATTTTCTTTAGGCTTAGTTGAGAACTTGAAAATTTTCCTTGCAAGGTTGTAGTCTGAGATATAGGAATTTGTGTTGTTTGTTGTCAATTGGGCCCTTTCGGTTAGGTCTTGTCCTCACTTGCACCAATATTTGGAGGATAGTGTTGTAATATCTAAGTGTTTGTAAGCATATTGGTTGTTTTTACCTAGCTTGTGCACCCTTGGGAGGTTTATTTTGATGTATGAGACCTAAAATTATTGATGTTCTAGAGTTTTGAGTTTTTCAGATCTCTTGGGTTTGTGAAGGATTGTGTGCCATGGGTACCTTGTCATTATGTTTTTGTAGGCTTCCAAGGGTAAGCCTAATCTTAGTATGCTTCTTGATTCATATGATATATGTAATATTGAGTGTTTCATCAATGTGTTATATGATTCATGTGCTATGAGCCATTGCACTAAACTTGTCAATGAGGTTGGTGTGCCATCAAAATTCTCCAATGGAATTCTCTAATGGTGTATTATAGATGCTTTTATGGAAATGTTTTCTATGACCAATGAGGTTTTATATTAGCATTTTATTTTCACCAATGTATTATGAGACATGCATATGTTGTTCTTGTGTATGTTAGATCATTTCAGTATGTCTACATTATGTATCTTGTTCCTAGAACATACGAGTCATAGGTTATTTACAATAGATGTGATGATATGACATCATGTTATGATTTATACTATGTTGCTTGTATTATGTTGCTTCGGCTATTATTATATGGAGTTGTTATGCCTAATGCTTGACCTAAGTGTGCAAAGAATTTATAAGTATTAGAGCAATGATTAGTAGGTGGAGAAGTTGTAATAGATTTTGTTTATCTATCTCACCCTTTTTAGCCTTTATGAATCCTTGTGTTAACCTAAATTTTAATTGGTGATGATTCTATAATCCATATGTTATGAAAATTTGAAAAGTGTGGTTGAGCCTTTGCATGTGTTTAACTTATCTCTTACAATGCATTTAAATTTAAATTGAAATGACTGTTTACCATGTTTGTGAATATTTAATACTTATGTCAAAAAGATAATACTTATGCCTCAGTAAGAAAAAGGTTTGTTGCATTATTATATTCTTTGGTAGAAAAAATTATTTGAATTCGATTTCATTTGAAATAAGTTTAATTTCCTTTGAAAGTGAAATAGTTAACAATATGAATTAATAATTGTTATTGCTTAATTTAATTTAATTGATTTAATTTTTGAAGTATTGGAAAATATCAATTAAATTGCATTAGCTATTATATTTTATTAAATTAATTGATTAATTACTATTACAATTGTTGGTATGTGGAGCCTAATCATGCTCCAAGTTAATATTTTAGCGACTTTGGTAGTTATGGTTTCCCCCCAAATTAATGTTGTCATTTTTAATAAAGGAAATTTGTAAATAATTTCTATTGGAAATCATTTTGTAACTGCCCTGTAACTATCAACTTATTTGTTGTGGATTGGAAGTGAATAGTCACGACATGAAGGTGTGCAGTCATGTGTGGGGATTTGTAAGATCACATAGTTTGGAAATGCACTCATAGTAATAGTGTGCAGGTAGTGGATCACAGTTTATGTATGAGCACGTAGCAACCAGTTTTGTTGCGCACAAAGAAAAATGTGAAGGTGCTTAAGTTGCACGCAACAGGGGATATTGTTGTTGGTTAATGTAATCTATATTTTGTTGGATAATTAATAAATTGGATAGTTGTTTGTGGATGTAGCCCATGTTGGGTGAAACATGTTTTAAAAAAATGTGCCTTTGTAATTCATTCATTTTTGTTTTAAAATTTTTGTATCTACATTTATAATCAATTTATTTTATTGCTAAATCCTACCAAAAAATCCCAACAATGATATTTTATGCAAAAAGATAAATGAAAATAAAAATAAGAAAAAAAATAGGAAAAGGAATAAAAGAAACAGAAAACACATTTCATGAATTCATTCTTATTTTTGTATTTTCATGCTCAAACAGACTCTTCCTTCCTCGTTTAAAAAAATGGCTGAGAAAAAGAAAGGATAAAATTATTTGAAATTGGATTTAGATTGCTTGTGCTTGGAATGAGAATGCTTGTTGGTGGATGAGAGTTGCATGGATGGGTGTGTGTTTGTGTGTGTGTCCACTCCAAGGAAAGAATTCTTCCATTATATGAGCTTGAAGAATGAGGTATTGTCCTTATTTAAATTTGCAATTGAAATGAATCTTTCATTTTCCATGTCCATATTAAGTGGAGGCATATGGCTTTGTTATTAGAGTAATTTAGCCTCTATTTGTGGTTTATATTTTATATTTAAAATGTTAAAAAATATGTATTATGTAGCCAAGTTATAGCAAAAATTTCTAAAATCTTAGATTCTTTAAAATTGAATTTTTTTATTTCATTGAAGTGTTGTGCATATTTTAATCAAAAAGGCACTCTTGAAATTGAAAACCTTATATTTAAAAAAAAAATGAGAACTTTGAAGGTATCATGTGACTCCATTAATAGAAGCTTTGATTTTTTTAGTGTTTTACTCTCTTTGAAGAAAATTAGAAAATTTGCACTTTTTTTTTTATTAAGAAGGGTAAACACTTTTGACCTGAAGCTATGAATAGGTGAGGTCACAAACAGGGGACCTCATCCCCACTATAAATTCTCAACAATTACACCCCAATGGGGTTTGAACCTTGATGGCAAGAATAACAACACAACAACTTAACTATTGCACCATGCCTCTATTGGAAAAAAAATTGCACTTTAGACCTCATATAATGAATTATTTTCTAGAATGAATTGCCTCTTTAATATTTTATAATTTTGTATCCTTTGATATAGTATCATGAAAGTGTGCATTGATTCACATTCCACATCCAATTTATAAAATTGGAGCATTGAACTTGTAGGATTAAGGAGGTCTAGGGTAGGAAAAGAGTGGCTCTCCCAAGTTGCCACAGTACCAAGGGACCACTAGAACAAATGTAGTAATAGATTTTAACCAAGTGATATTTAATGAGAAATTGGCTTAATTAATTAATTAATAAGAATATTTCGTGTTAGAATCACAATGCTTTTGAAGGTTCAATCTAGTGACAAAGGACATGTCACAACTTTAGGAGTTAGTGAACATCATAAGTAGCTGCATTGAGGAATATTTACTCCCAATTTTCCCATGGCACCCTTGGGTGACTATATTGACACTTTGTTTTTATGCCTAGGATTCTCTTCATTCCCTTGTTGGATTTTGGTATTCAATATGATTTGTGACAATTTATGCATATGCATTGATTAGCATGTGTGTCATGCAATGTCCTATATTTATTTGATTTAGTGTGAGTTGCCACATGTGATATAGTGTGCTTGATTGGCATGAGTGTTATCATGTATGTTTTGTGTGTGAGAACCTTGGCCTTGATAGCAATGTATTCATAATCTTCTATGTAGCTCAGGGGTTTCCTAGAGTGGCATAAACATATATGGCACTCGATGATGGTATTATGGTAGGGTGGTGAGTAGCATTCCATCATTGGCCCATTTTAAAGATCTCTCAAGACCTAGAAGAGTTTTTGGTTCAACGTCTTATATTATGCTTTGTGATTATTGAAGCACCTTAGAAGTGGCTCATTAATTGATGCATTAACAGTTTATTGTATCATTTATGTATTGGAGTGTGATCTTTCCATGTTTGGGAAGTAGCCTCTACCTTGTAATTATGTTTTGATCTCATTTAATTATTAATTGCAATATTTATAAATATGGTGTGTGAAACCTTTTTATTTATTGTATAGTTGTACTTTGCTATAATATGTGATGTGGGTTATGATTCATCCATGTTTGGGATGAAAATTTTAAAAGATTAATTATTGTTGTCATAATAATTGTGCATAATTGGACTAAATCATTTAAGGTTTCATTTATGATTATGGATGTTTGTGGGTGAATTTATATTGTTTTGTCATAGGGTTTATAAGTTCTATGTATGTGTATGGCTTGTCTTGACCTTAGTGTCCAATGAGCATGGCATTCCATTTATGTTTCTCATGTTTTGTTGTGTAGTCTTGTCTCTAGAGTAAAGGATCAAGTGTCACTTTTCTCCTTGTTTCTTGGGATCAATGCCCTTTTGGAGGCTCTAGTATAGCTAGGGTGGTGCCCTTGATCCCTTGACTATTTACCATAAACCACTTCATAATAGCTCATAAATCAAGGAAGTTATGCTTCGTTTTGTCAAGAAATTGTCCCTTGTTGGTTTCCCTGCCTTAAGAGTTCCCCAAGTCTAAACCCCACCCTTCATAGTGTTTCATGTTGTTTGATCACAAGTATCAAGAAAGACTTCAAACTTCAGACTATGTCTAGGTTCAAGTTTAAGTTTAAGTCCCACTCTATGAAGTTGCTCGGTAGGTTGTAGAAGTCGAGATGGACTTCGGAATTGGGATCACATCCCAAGTGCATGTGAAGTCCTAAAGTCCATGCAATGAAAGGTGTCAAGTGTTTTGGTGGAGTGGCAGGTCATAAGGATCAAGTTGAAGTAGGGACCTAAAACTAAAGTTTCCAAGTCTTGGTGCTAGACTAAAACTCACAAGTGAGTAGTAGAACTTTGTGTTGTACCATAGGTCACAAGTTATGGATCTTAGAGGGAACTTATGACTTGGAAACAAGTACCAAGTTTATTCATGAGCTTGAGGTTGCAAAGGAGTGTTTGGTGGGGCTACAAGACCTAGATATCAACCAAAGCCTAAGACTTGGAACAAGTCCGAAGTCCAAGCGAGGCTCGCAAGCTATTGGATCTTTTTTGTTTTGCATGACAAAGGGTAGAATTTGGAAGGGAAGTGGGACTTGGAACCAAGTTTTAAGTCCATGTCAGATCCCAAAATCTGACCCACAAGAAATTTCTTTTTGAAGCTCGATATAGTAGTTCCAACCCTTCTAGTTGTTATAGCCTAGCAAAATTTGGAGGGTGGGTCAATAGAGAGGTTAGAAGGATGTTTCAATGATTTTGGGAACCTACCTCTCCCTCATGCCTCATTTTTTGTGCCAACCTTTGTGTCTTGTCCTTGAGTAGAGTTAAGTCTTTCGCTTGTGTCACTATGCATTATGCATGGGTGTGCATGTCAAGTGTGTCATCAAATGTTGTTATGACACCTTGAGCACATAGTTGTGTTGTTTGGCTTAAGGCAATTTTTGTATTGAAAAAAATTGTAAAAATTGTTTGGTCATCTTTTGTTTGTTAATATCCTAGTGTAAAAGTTGAGGCATTACAATTGTATTTATCTATATTTAATTTGCATATATATAAAAACATCGTAGATATGTTAATTTTAAAATTGTAATTAAGTGTTTATTACCTTAACAACAAAAAAGCAGTTAAAAAATATAAAATGTTATATAATTGAACGTAAATATACAATTTGCATGTAAAAAGTTTTAATTGATTTGTTGTGAATTGTCAATTTGATTTGTTTTCAAATTTGATAGATGAACCTTACACAATTAAATGTTTTTGCAAATACTTTTATTGAATGAAAGATGTCAAGTAAAAGTGAGTGCAAATATGTATAAATGTGCAATTGAAAACCCAAATATAAAATATACACATTTACTTATTGTTTTAGGGACCATAACATGATTGTGTGGGTGTCTACTTTGAACCTATTTAATTTTTGTCTCTATTCAAAAGAGCTGGTTATTATGAACATGTTCACATTACTTTATTCAAAATAATTTGTTTAATAATTTATTTTCAAATATTCATAATTTGAGCAAGTTATCTTTTATTACAACTATATTGTATTTTATTTGTCCATCTTAAATGTAGTTACACATGTACATGCCAACATATATTGGTGTTCTATGAAATTTTTATTAGTTTTTTTTCAAATAATAGTTCTTCGATATATTTGAGGGGGCCTAATGTGCTCCACCATAGCAAAAATTATCTTTTGGGTCCTCTCCCCTAATATCTTTTCAAAGAACTATTACCTTTTCTTTAAAAGACAATTTTTTTTAAAGTAAAACTATATAATATTTTTAATTCTCTTATTAATAATAGATTTTATTAAATCGTGCAACACATTATTCACTATTAAACCATTTAATAACTAAAGTATTTGTAACATTCTTAAGGCATATTAGCTACTCAAAACATACATATATCAAACACCACACAAATGCAACATATGTCAACTACGAAAGCTTATGTAAAGCACTCATACACATACCTTACAAAATCCAAAATTAATAACAATTCAAATCACAATTCACAAGGTTGAACAAGGCACATCTTGCAACTTGCAACAAAGTGAGATGAGGACTTCAAGCATAAACACATTTTCTCAAATCAATCACCATTGGAGATCCTATGCCCATACCCTCAATGCAAATATCAAACACATGCACAATACAATAGTTGCTACATAATATAACCAACAAGAAACAATCAGTAAGAGAAACATAACATCATGCAATTATGTGATAATCAATCAAATTCAATATAAAACAACATAATATCAAAATGCAACAATAATCAAATCAAATTAAATCATTAAACATCTCATAAACTAATTTACTATCAACATATATCAATAAATTGGTAAAGTTGTAAGTTAACTAGTCTTATCATATGCTAATAATAATGTGTCTCAAAACACACATCAAACATCCAAATAGCAATACTAAATCTCATTGGAATAGTTGGTGTAAATACTCTATCATAATCAAACAACAAAATAAGGCACATAGCCATGGTGGCCTTGCATAAAGACAAGCAATTTTTTAGGAACACCTTTTGGGAATTTTCTACATTGTGAGAGTCAAGGTTCCCATGGGGAATCTACTAAATTATGAGAGTCAAGTTCCCCTCAGTCAGACCTCTAACCGTCTGATTTTACGACTCTCTATGAAGAATCAAAGTCAGCAAGAAAGCATGCAATGGACCTACAATGAGATAAGGGAAAAGGGCATGGATATGCAATTTTCACCATTGCACATATATTGTCATACGATACTTAAAAAGTATTATTTGTCTTTATGGATTAACAGATGACGAAAGCTTTTTCACATACATTGAACATGACATGGATTGCCATTACATTCAATACTAGATTTGACAACCAGAATATGTGGGTAAGCTAATATATCATGTGCTGAAAATATCTGAAGGTGCTTTAGATGGTTAAGACTAATTATGAGTGGCATCTGGTCATGTTACTCCTCTAAATCCTTTCATCAAACTACAAACCAGTATTCTATAAATAATCCATCTCAAGTCTCTGCTGAGGTGCATGGCAAACCTAAAATTAGAGAACCCAATCAACCATATTTACTCTCTGATTTGTTGAAGCAGAATATCCATAGTCAAGGTATCTTCTCTTGTCTACCTGTTCTATTATCTTTCCAACATACAAGATGAGTCATCACCAAATCGAAGCTTGTTTAATCTGCCAAAATTTCTAAGAATAAGTATTCCCAAAAACTAAAATATGTACAACTGACAAATAGCAATGCCAAAATTACACAGGCAGTTGCCCAAAATATGAGCTAGATGGCACTGATCAAGTTCCCTGAAACTTTCCACACCGTCTCATTTAATCCATCAGAATCTTCAAATACCCAACCAAATTCTCCTTCTGAGTACAAGGAAGGGTAGAATTCTCTGCATGGCTTACAATGGCCCACAAAGGGTAATCAGATTATCATTAGTCACTATTGCATATTCAAAAACCTTTTGCAGTAGTAAAATAAGCACAAATCCTCTTATTCCTTCAAAAATAATGTTTTATTCTAATTAGTACTGTAATACCAATATGATCTAAATAATCAATTAAAAGCAGTTTTGAAGGATTGGTAATATCAATTACGTACACTACAGAATAGTTATGTTCAAATGGATGTCATTCATTTAGTAATTAACGGTTTCTTTTAATTTGGATGAGTTAATAATATTGTACTACCTTTAGGAATGAGATCAAATTACTCCTTGTTGATATATAGCATATGCCATTTGTATAATCTGTGATGCAGTTACCACTGCAAGAGCCCAGGTTCAAATCCAATGGGCTGGCTCCTCTTGATCGTGCATAGATTGGATTATTCTTCGGTGGTGTATAAAGCACTATTATACAATTGAAAATGTTTATAGATACAGCCTTTAAAAGAATAAAATAACAAGTCAATGAGCGATACATAATTTTCCTTCTATTTGCTTCATGCATAAACCACCAAATTCAACTACAATCCCACGCTCATGTCATGTGTGAATTTCAACAAAATCCTCCGCAGGAACAAATTCAATAATTTTCAACAGAAAATCAGCAGTCAAATGACAACTTAGAATTGTTTGAGTACAAGAAATGATGAATGTGTTACCCTTCATAGCAGTGAAATCAGATCGAGTGCTGACCGATAATCCTATGCAATGTTTACAAGGTTATATCTATCTGATAGCAAGAAGCAATCTGCTAAAAATTGGAACAGTAATATAAAAGTATACTGGAGATAAGTTGTCTTCTGCGGGTGCAGACTGAAATCTCAGCTCCCTGAAGCAAGTCCATACGATGTACTTTCATGGTTTGCATTCATGCAAAACACATTATTTTACCTTTACTTACAAAGGGATTTGATGCCCACTGGATAGCAGTGTCCTTACTGACAGGTTTACTATTGACAACATATTATGTGCAGACGCTCATCTATCAAGCCTTTCGTGCAGTCTTTTGCACATATTCACCCAATAAGAAAACAAATAATTTGAGAAACAGGCTAATTTACATGCCTTGTTGGCATACAAATGTACCTCAATCATAAGTGATTTGATGTAATAATCACCTCTTCTTTCTTGTGTTATTTTTTGAATGTGATCCTATTCTAGATTGCACTTTCTTTTTGAATAAACCTGATTTTAGGATGCCTCGAAGTGACAAGCTAGTGATAGAGTCGAGTTTTTGCTTTCGTAACTTTCTCTCTATACCTGTAACAGCACAATCAACTTAAGAGTTTCAGAATTTCTTTTATAAACGCAAAGAGAACAAAGCATTTCTTCTGAAAAGTTTCCATGTAAGATGCATATTCATCTATTTTTTTATAGTACATAAAATCAAAATCTTAACAAAATAAATAGTCCTCTGGTGACGTAGATCTTTCAATTCTATTTCTTGTTAGCTCACCAATCACATAAAATAACATCCTTGGCAACAAAATCGGTTTGCAGAGATGCTTTGCATGAAGACTTCATACGGACAGCTTAGGGGAAATTAGAGGTTTGCAAGGAATTTGTTTTGCTTGTAAAAGTTAAATACAATTGTTTTCATAAAAATGCTGTCATTGGCTCTTCGGGTACAGGCTCAATTGTTAGTTTTTGCTGGCACATTTAGCCTTTAACAAGAAAATTTCCATATAAACCTGCTGTTAGACTGATGTAAATAATTTTCCCATGAAAGGTACAAATGTACTTCAATGAGGCCATAATTTTCTGCACGGATACAACTGTAATGTCCCCTTTTCGAAATGGGATTAATCATTAAAATAATAATAATTAATTAACAGAGACTAGAGTCATAATAAAAGGGACACTTAGAATAAAATTATGAAATTATAATAATGTTAAAATATTAAATAAAAAGGTCTCTTAAAATTAATATTATTTTAAATAGTTCCCCTTAAATATCAATCAAGAGTCATTTGAAGAGTTGTGTTTTGGAGGGAAACTCTATTTAAGAGAGGCCAAGAAGGGAGAAGGAGGCAAGCATTGATGAATAATTCTATTTTCTGATTTCTACTCCTTGAAGGAGCACTGGACCTTGATTCAATTAGCCTAAGGATGAAAACCCTCTAGGTCTGGAATTAAAGGCAAAAACCCATAATTCCTTAAGTGACTTCATACAGAAATCACCCTTGTGTACATTTGATAATTTTCTGCTGGCAATTAAAAATATATCCTTTCAAACCTACTATTTGTAATAAGGTTGCGATGATCCATATTCTTCAAGATTGCAGCAATTTAGTCTAAATCTCCAACAGCAGTGACTTCAGATTACTTCCTTGCAAATAATAGCAATTTATATCCAAAAAGCAGCAGCTCTTTTCTTTCCTGTCTGACAATTATAATCTGCATTATCATTAGCGTGGCGCTTCCCAACTGTGGTCAATATTTGCAGGGTTTCATTGTAAAATTGATGCCTATCATAAAGGTTGTGATTCCTAAGAAGTGTGGTAAATCTTGATTATTCCTTCTGCAGTGCTAAGGGCAGAATAAATATCATTGGTTCAGGTTTTCTCATATGCTGATATCTGCATGACTTGTATACCCGCGATTTATATTCGATATGCATATCCATTCTTTCTTTGAGTCAAAATAGCTTGTGAACAAAGGAATTTAATTGTTGTGGAATACTGGCATATTTGCTAGATTTACCTGCTACTACATATTTCATTATTCCAATTAATAATATCTTGTTTTGTTGCAGAGCTAACTATGGGAGGAAATTAGAACCGATAAGAAATAATTAAATATTTCATCTGGGATATTACAAAAACAGGCAGAATTACTTCATTAAATTTTGAATCATTTTGTAACACGGATATTAGAATTTAGAATAATAAAATAAGCTAGGGATTTCTAAATCGTGCCAACCCAAAGAAAAGACAATACTAACTGCCAATAATTTTATAATGTTTTGATGATCAGTGTTTGCCCTCAACAATTTTCTTAAATATCATTGTACACAAGTCCTCACTTGCATTGGTTAATTCTGTAGAACCTATAAAAAGCTTTATGATCTTTTAAACTCACATAATTAGTAGCACAAAAACAAGAATCAGCCAACACTAAAAACAACAAATAAATGATTTGTACAGTTCATGTCAATCTCAACAATTATTAACATGCTATGGCATTTAATATCGGAAATTTCAGAATACTACAATAATAATGTGCTTTCGTTATTCTGTTCAATAATACATATTACATTTTTATAGGACTTGCATCTCCTATATTATACTAAAGCTCCTCTAACAACTCCCTTACATAGATGAGTTGTTCTAACAACTCAAAAACCTACAAACACTTGTACAACCAAATACAATATTATATTGACCTAGATAATATATTAATCACACATATGACAAAGCATAACAAACATACTAACAAACCTAACAAATGATGTGTACAGTTCATGTCAATCTCAACAATTCTTAACATGCTATGGCACTTAAAGAATTGTATTACCAAATCTGATCCTCACGTTGTTTGTAGGGTCATTTACAAAGATATTACATAGGCACACATTGGATTAGTAGAAAAAAGAGGCAACACACAACCATAGGAACAGTTGCGCCTATGTTCTTAACTTTTTCTTTCATCAAGGCAAGTTCATCTTAAGAAAGATAACAAATAGAGATGTAGCTACTCAGAATTTGGCATCAATTAAATCCATGTTTTGTATTAAGGGAATATGAAAGGAATACAACAAAAGCAGTTTTGAAAGCTCTCACCTATTAAGAGACAAGTAAGGAGCGCTGCAATGATCTATGCAAAATCAAGTTCGGACTACTGCAAATCATCATACATGGACCTGAGTGTTGCGAATCATTGGCAAGTCTCTAATTTCCATGCATTCCCCACCTTCAAGCTTGAAAGAGAAAATGTTTGGCTCCCTCTCCCTCTTGGAGGGGTAAAACTCAACTTTGATGGGTCTTTAATTTTTAATCTATGGATAGCAGCAATTGATGGTGTCACAAGAAATCATGAAGGTCTAGGCATCTTCTCTTCTACCATCAGTATATTCCATATCAGTCTCCAAACAAAAAATGAAGCTTAGACTAGAAGAAATCTATGCAAGGGACTTGACCTTGCTCTCTCAGCAGGCATATGCAATGTATTTGTTAAAAGGGATTGCAAACTAGTCCTTGACCTTGTTAATGAAGAATTGTTATTGAATAACAACTATCACAGTGCCCAATTAGGTAAAACATACCAAAAAACTGGAAATTGCAGCCAAGTCTGCTATCTATATAGTCAATAATATCTATGCTTGAGCAAGTCAAGCTACTACACAAAAGGAGGCAATACAATCTCATTGCTTATATGCTTGCAAAGCATACTATTGACAAATCTATACATTTAAAATGTGTGATTGGCTGTATTATGTGCCAAATCATATTCACACCCAAAGGAGTATGGGAAGTCACATGGGTGCAGGCCAGCTCATTTGCCGTATTAAAGCAGCAGCAAACAATTTTAAAAACAGCACTTGAAAACAATGAAGAGCATGAAGCTGACAGAAAGCATGGCTCTGCATGTGAATGTGAAGAGGACTATTTGAGTGGCTTAAGCCCACCTGTGTTTGAAAAGTGCTTGTGGAAGAGGCGTTTGCAGTAGCACATGGATTTGAAGGTTGCAGGGCCATCCTTTCCTATGCAACACAATGCATAAAAACAGAAAAAGTAGCAAAAGCTTAAAAACTCTTCTTTTTTATTTATATTTTATAATTAAATCAAAATTCCTTTTTAAAGTTCAACCCCCCACACTCAGCTCTTGGCCATATGCTTTAGAAGTTGTCATAGCTTTAGCCCCTAGTCACATGGTCTATAACTAAAACTTTCAGCCTTGGTTTCATTGACAGCCCCTGAGGGCTAAACTTGCTAGTATGAACTTGCTTTGGGGACCAATTGAGTGATATCTTGTTCATACAGAGGGTTTTTTCAAGTTTTTTTTTTTTTTCAAACTGTGTATTTTTCTGAGCTCTATGTATTGATGTCTAGTCAGAATTCAGTTTCAGTGCCTCCAAATTTGGTTCTTCAGCTGTTTTTGCTGAGGTACTTTTATTTCATTTGAGGTGTTATTTTGCAGTTTTTTGTCAACTTTTTTATATGTTTTATTCTGTTTGTTAGCACATGTGTTATTCTTGCTATGTAATAAAAACAAAACCTGCAAAACTCAAAAACACACTCTTCCTCTATCTCCTCTATCTATTTCTTTATCTAGTAATACGTTGCCTTTGGCTAAGCTAGATTTCCCATAAAGGGTCTGTCATTGGGGTCACCTCCAGGCAAGCAGTCAGCACCACCTAAAGAGTTAGTTCTTGCTTGAGTGGAATAGAACCAAAGATCAATGAAGAATGGGTTAGTCATGTATCCCTCCATTGTTTCGACATATTACTCTTAAGCTAAGTTACCGGTTCACCCAGATATGCTCCCGGGTTCGATCCGATTCAATCCTGGTTCAAAATTCTGGTCCGTTTTGGTGCAAATTCGACCAGGGTCCGGTTTTTTGCCTGCGGGTTTGATCAGGGTTCGAAACCCTGACTGTGGGTCCGAAAAGTTCGAACCTGGTTCAGTCTATTCTTATTCTAAAGATTAAAACATTTTAAATTCTTATTCTACACCATATTTAACAGTAGATCAGTCCATTTTGAGGATAGTGCAAGTCTTCTAATATAGATAGAGATAGGGAGAGCCTTCTGAAATGCTTGTTCTCAAAGTTCATCATAATCAGCCATAGTTACTAGGAGACGGGAACGGGAACGGGAACTGGTACTGGTACAGTTGATGGTACTTGGATGCAACAAATATAGAAAGCTATTTAAATGTTTTTATCATGACAATGGATGGAACTGGGCTGGGAATGCCATTATTTGAAAGCATGGTAAGGGGTTACGTGGAGTTGGCTTTATTTTCAATCAATTGATAAAAAATCAGGATATGTAGACCTTCCCAACTCTGCGGGGTGTTTGAGACCCAAATCAGTATATGTAGACCTTACACAAAATGTAGCATCTAATGATGCTGATGATGCTTTTTTTGATGACCCATATGATTCAGATTGATCAATGATCAATAATGGCTGATTGTAAATACTTGATATTTTTATGTTTGCAATTTAATTTATAATTCTATATCATGACATTTGAGTATTAGTAATATTTTAATATTTGACTATGAAAGTGGTGGTGTATTTTTGCTATGTTATTTGACTATTAATATGGTGGTGTATTCTGAACTTAATTACTGCTGCAAATATGTATATATTTCTGATTTTTATATGTTTTTGTATTACCGAACCCAAAACAAACCCAACCCCAAAAAAAATTTTGCCCAAACCGGCGAACCGGATTCTCAAACCCGAACCCGAACCCAAAACCAAACTGGTAACTTAGCTCTTAAGTACGTTTCCCCTAAGTGGCCCAGCTATATAAAGGTTTCTCTCCTAGAGAAGCAAGGTTTTCCATATTCCTACCCTAGGAACAGGGACGATCATACTACCTATTCCTTCTCATTTAGGAAGTAGGAATCAGAGTGGTCAACCAAATTCACTAGAACCGGAGATGGTAAATTGTGTATTTCATCTATTTACTAGATACATAGCAGATCTCTCCCTTCCCGACAAATGAGGAGTGCTGCAACCCAAATACCTAGGCCTCAACAGCTTCCCTTACCATCTCTTCCGGTGCCACTCTACTCTCTTTTGCTGTTTTTTGTCAAAAAAATTATACATTTTGTTGTGTTTTGTTAGCACATGTTATTCTTGCTAAGTTCTAAAAACAAAACCCACAAAAATCAAAAACACATTCTCTCTCTCCTCCATCTGTTTCTTCATCCAATGGGTCATTTTTAGCTAAGCTAGATTCCCCATAAAGGGTCTAGTGAAGTGAGCACTGCTACGAACCCAAAACCCAAGCCTCAAACAAATCCAAGACCTTCTCACACCATCTATTTCATTGCCACTCTAGTCTCATGTACCACTCTCTTCCACATACCATCAAGTATACTAAAAAGTTTGGTGTATTGAGAGCCCCTTTTTAAAGATTTTTCAAATGTAAAGGATTTTTTTAACCAAACTTTAGTAAAAATGATGTGCATTTGATCGTCCCTAGGATGGTCGATGAACATCTCAAATGTCCTCATGATGTCAAGCCCCCATTAAGACGCCCCTAGGACCTAAGGCCCTCATGGCTAACATTTTGGGGATACATCCCTGATTTCCCCATAGACAATGTACAACAAAGGGACATCCCTTGTCATTCCATTGTACCAATAACACCTGGGGAAACAATGATGCGAGGTGAAGGGATGGAGATGCATCCCCATGTTACATAGCACCGCATTGATTGCTTCTTTCTATCATTTTGTCTAAGCTCGAGAATTGTCAAGCACCCATTAGCCTTGTTAGTCTTGAAGATGGTAATATACATGTAAAACATTGAATATCTTGAGGATTTAATGTCTTATGCATTTATGATTTACCCAAACACAAATGTCTTCCCCTACTTAAACTTTAGAACATGAAAAGGCTACAATGAAGTTGTTACATGAAAGAGTATTGTGTAGCATCAAAAGCTTTATAGGACTCAAAAAGGAACTATTAAATCCTAGAAATATTGTATTTCATGCTCCTTGCACAATGCTCACAAATGGAGAGGTAGGGGAACCCTTAGTAGTTAGCAGAACCAATAGAACATACAGGACATGTTATGAACATATTTTATTTAGACTTTGTGCAAATAGAGGTGAATTTTCAAATTTGTGTCAAATGATAGTCTACTGTCAATGGTAGGCGAGAAAAAGTTTAGGATCACTCGAAGATGAATCCATGCCAGTGTGGCTCATGGCTGAGAGCTATGGGAAGAATCAAGGAAGCAAATGCTACCAACAGCCAACTTTCCTTCTACCTTTATTTTTAAATTATGTAATTAAAATGAAACAAAAACACATTAATTTAGCATATCTTCAAAAATAGGAATGAGCATTTTGCTGATAATGGCATTACACTTTGAACATGACACAAACAATCAAGCTGAAGTCTTGCTCTGTTGTCTGGTCTAAAATGTGCTTTACAAAATGAATGGAATTGCCTCATTGTTGAAGGGGATTCACAAATTTTAATCAATAGCATAATTCCAGGTAAAAATAAATAATCTTGGAAACTGAAAGCAATTTCAGAGCAAGCGAAATGGTTTGCTTCCCAATTTGAAGAAATTCCTTTTCAACATATCCAAAGAGATAGAATTAAAGTGGCAGCAAAGGCAGGCAATCTCAGGATTGGTTTGCTTGATAGCATTCATTCTTGCAACTCTTGGATAAAAGAAATTCCCAATGCCCTTCAGCATCTCATACCTACTAATGCCATTATCCTGACTTAGGAATATGATTTTAAAATAGAGCTAAAAAATTAAAAAATAAATAGAAAATAAATAAATAAATTCAAACAGTGAAAAGAAAATGAAAATGCAAAAAACAAATTAAAAGAAAATTGAAAAATTGAAAAAAGGCACAGAAAAAATCAACAAAAGAAATAAGACGCAATGATTTTTATGAGGAACTTTGATTAAGCACCACCTGCTGTCCTTGCACACAAACAAACAACTATGGTGGTGTATTTATTACCTTGCACGCCTGTTTTTCTTAAGCTTTGCATGGCAAATAACACTCAGCTTTTGTTTTTTCATGCTCACTGCTTCAAGGCATGGAAAGAGAGCAATTTGAAGCTCAAGGATTGATGAAAATCCAATTGTAGAAGTGAGCAAAAAGTAATTTTTAGATGCTACCACAGTGATTCCTTCCTTCACAGATTTAATTGATCTGGAAATTAGAAACCCTTACAGGTGCATATTATTGCTCAGAATGTGTGGGGCGGCAAGGACAATGGGTGCAATGGACATGGACAATGTTCAGAAGGCAGTAAAGAACTTGATGCTATTTCCTTCTTCTTGACGACTTGGATGATATAGATCTGATGGTTAGGTGCTCCAATGCAGAGAATCTTAACAACTTTCACATTATCATCAAAGGGATTAAGCCATAAGGCCATGCTGAAGGGAAACAAAGAGATAGTGGCAAGGTTGGGGATGACTCTCTCTGAGGAAATGTGTATGGACAACTTCTAGTGCTGCATTCCTTCCTCTTCTGACGAGGATGATGGAGCCACCAACCATGCGGATTTCAACAAGGTCAAAATTCTGGGTGAGAAGAAGTAACATCCCTCTTGCTCCTTCCCCTTATTGTGATGAGCATATACATTAATTTGGAAAGCTGCCTTCGAAAATTAAAAAAATTATATGTTTTGATAGGGTTTGGGGAGCCAGCCTGCATAATTTATCCATCCCTGGCTGCTAAAAAGTTAAAAACTCTCAAATCATCTTGCTTTGATGTATAAAGTTATAAGCTCCTATTACATAATGAAGACTTAACCAGTAAAGAAATAATGTGTTTGGGTTTAGTTCCGTGATCTCATGAATTTCCAGTTTTATTTTTGTCTTCTATGGTCGTGTTTTATTTCTTGTGGAAAGACAAATTTGAATATTGAATAGCCCTTGGTTGAGTGAATTTGTTAAAAATTGGAGAGCTTTGTGGAAAGACATCTTGAAAGAAGGTTGTGTTTACATACAATTTCAAATGGGTTGAAGGGCAGTCTTGAGATGATTTGTTCCCCCTTGTCTGCCCTCTCCAATTATGTTTATCCTTCATTAAGAGGTACAATTTTGAGCTGAAAAGATTGGTCGCTGTCAGTATTAGTTCACAAGGAAGCTAGGGAGCTATATAAAGTCTGTTTTATGACCCTTCTTTCTGTGAGTATTGCTAGTTAGATACAGTTGCTTCCAGTGAAGGTTTTTCTTGGGTTTGAACTTTGAAGGCTTCTGAAGGATATCCTTGGAAGAGTGAAAGCTTGGTTCTATTGAATTCTTTCTGTGGTGTTAACTCTAGTCTGCATGTGATCATGCACTTTGGTATTTATGTCCCAAATGAGCTTTAGCTATTGGATGCTTGAACTTCCACCCTTATTTTTTACAGGTTTTGGTCCCTAATCCTATGTATCATTAGCCAAAAGAAAACAGAAATGATCATAAAATAGTTTGCCATGTTCATAATCTAGTCATCTTGGAGGTATGTCATGTAACAAAATTTCTCTTAATTTTTCTCCTGTCCAATTGACAACTTGTGAGTAATAAAAAAAAATAGTGTATCTAGAAATATTTCACCTTCCATCATGTGACTAGTCTCTATAATCAAGCACACTTACCAGTTTTAGGAATGAGTTCCACAAGTGCATCAGCATTGACACAAGCTGCACTCTCTTCCACAGCACCCATTGTTGGCATTGCTGCCTCCGTTAAAGCATTATATGAAACCATTTTTATTTCTTCCATGTTTGGTTCTGTAATATGTACCTCATTTGCTCTGTCTTTTAGTCCATTCAATGTCAGATCCCAAAACCACAGGCGCTCTTTTCTGCACTTCAACCCCAATGGTTCTACCATGTGGTTTCAATTCTGATACTTCCCTTTGTGAAGTATTATCACAAACAGAAATTCTTCTAATAAATCTTGAATCCCTTCCATAATCAGATGGTAATAAGAATTCCCTGCACACCTTTAAAGCTTCTTTAGTAGCAGGAGTTACAGTAGGACCCTTATCAACAGTGAAAAATGAGCTTGAAGGTGTAATATTAGTAATGTTTTCTGCATCAATATCATCATCACATGACTGCATGTTTTTGTTTGTATTTGCTTTGTAATCCGTCAAATCTGTAATGCAATCCACAGGTTCACCATCTCTCTGAATCAAAGTGCCTTCAATACCATTGGCAGTTACCTGCTTAGTACTATGATTAAATGGCAGAAATTCATAGGCACTAGAAAAGTTAAATTTATTCTTGGCCTCTATAGTTACAATAGATGGTTGCATGTTTTTGTTTGTACTTGACTTGTGCTCTGTAACCAGTGCATCATCTATTTGTAGCAAAGTACCCCCAATACCATTAGCCATTACTTGCTGAATATTGTCATCAAGTGGAAGAAACTCTGTGGCACCTGCAAAGCTAGGTTTATTGCTCTCATCTCTAGTAGATTGGCATGCATTGGCCTCTTCTATTCCAGGATTCTGCTCTTTAATGTCAAAAGTAAGTTGGCTTTCCTTTAGCCTAAGGCCACAAATAGATGTATCTGGATCAATACACATACCTTTTTGATGTAACACGACACTATTATTGTGACTAGAAGATACAGAAACTGATTGACTAGAACCTCGATGCCTTTTCTTTGCCCTAGATGAGGGACCTTTTCCATTGTTCAATTGTCCACTCGGAACCAGATTTGCTTTCAGAACTACATCGCCTTCTCCACTTGAGATAGGATCCCAAACTTCAGAAGCATTAAACCAGGCTCTATCTGAACCAACAATCCCATCAGGTGGATGGCTAGTAACTTGAATTGCCATCTTGTAACAGTTCTTTCGAGTTAATCCACGAAGAATTAGTGACCTGCAATGAAGTGTATCAAATTAATATTTACAATAGGAAATAATAATTGCTCATATGTGAAATAAAAGAATGATTTTAAATACACTTTCAAATTTTATTGCATAATAGCTTGACCTATTTATTCCTGTAATTTAAAAGCATTTGGCCTAACATATTTGCTTTTCACCCACATTTTAACTATAAAACAGGCAAAAACACTAGCAAATAGTATCTATATCTAATATTTTTTTACACTGCACTTTGTCTGATTCTTTCAGAATACTCATACCTGCAATTCATAGAAATAGCTGTCTTTGCATGCTCTTTAGATAAACCAAACAGTGTAGACATGTTCATGACATCATTAGGCCCTCTCAGTTCATTTACACTGGGAGCTGCACTGGAAACAATTATGTTTCGCCCATGTGTCCACTCTACCAATACCTGCCAGCCACATATCAGATTTAAGTATGCAGTAAAAAATATAAGTTGCACTCATGCACATCAGTACCCAGTAGAAAAGAATCATTTTTTTAAAACAAAACAGCTGGTAATCAAATGATGTAAGATTTATCCAAGTATTCAATCCTGATAGCCATCTAGGAGTTGTATAGCAAATGTTAAAGTATATTTACATGCAGAAAACAAAAAATAAATTGATTCAGACTGCATACACCAAATGCTCCCTTGACGCCTCACAGTTTACAAACTTTCTATTCTATGTTCACTATTTTTGATCATTTTTAGGAATTAATGCAAGTGCTTTCTCCTCTGAACTGACTCAGAAAGTATTCAACCCTTTACTGTGTCCTAGTACTTCTGATATGCACTCTACTTTATCACATAGGAGAACCAACCATGTTTAAGCTCCAACACCGTTGCCTAGCAGCAGAATCGTCACTGATGAAATTAAATGTGTTTTCTCAAAATTAGAAGTGTAACATAATCTCCACAATAATAATAAAGAAAAAACGTGAATTTTGATCCTCTTATTACATACTCAAGAGATTCACAATATCAAATATCAAGAATTCATACCACTTGTTCTCCTTATTGAATTTCTTGGGGTCATTATTGCAAAAGACAATAAGTACTAACATTCATATTAAACAATTATGAAAAGAAGCTAACACAAAAATTTATCTTGCCCTTTTCAAGATACATGACTATCTCAAAGTAATCCATGCTTTCCTATTGTCTTTTTTCATGCATTTTTTCTCAAAAACAAACTGCCACATGCAATCACTCACAACATATTGATTAACAAAGCCTAGATTTCCATGTTTTTTTCTTAAGCCACAAGTAATGCCTTATTGTTCCCAAAACATTAACATCTGCAAGATTGACTAAGGTATTATGTGAGTATTGAGCTATTGGCTTCCTTTGGCTTTTCCCCACAAGATATCTTTGTGAATTTGTCCCAACTCCACACTTGAAAATATGGTCTCCAAAGAAACCCCCACATATCCCTATGCATCCTCATCTCATGGGGAGAAAGGATGTCATCCAAATAAGGAGTGAGATTTCCTCGTGGAAGTTTGGCAAGAGGAATCATCAAATGTTGGCACTTCTGTTGTGGCTAGTGAGCAAACAAAGAAAATGAAAGAACTTGAGGTGCTCATAGTCGACAACCTAGCTGATATCTCCGACCTTGTGATCAACAAAGAGCCTCATGTGACTTGAAGTTCATCTTTGGGTACCACAATGCAGCTCAAGGTTGATTGCGAGAATTGTCACAACCATACTCAGGTTTTTGGCATTGTTAAAATTCTTCCCAACTGAATGCACCTCATACCAAAGCTAGTTCAATTCTATGCCAACAATTACAATGCACATGTTGGAAGGGTCTGAGACTCCAAAGGTAATGTTATCCTGGTTATCAATGAACAAGCTATCCGCAATGCCTTTGTTGTTCTTGAGGTCAAGCAGCATCAATTGATCAAGGTTGACAAGTTGGAAGAGCATTACGAAGGAAAGTAAAAGTTTGTCCAACTAGAATTTATGGAACAATGCTTTCAAAAGTGACCTTGGTCCTGACCAAAACCCCCATTTATCTCTACTTCTTTCTTCAATGTTGTTAAAGAAGTTGTATGTGGCATGTGCTATGAAAAGGTAGTTGAGTGAATTTGAAAATAGCAGAACCTTCCAATCTTTTTGGTTCCTAGATTAGCTTTTGCTGCACCAAAATGTAAAATCTTTGAAGAAGATGGGTGTCGGTTGCAACACCATGTACACCAAAAGCCATCTCTCAGTTCACAAATGGGAGCCCTGATTGAACGTTAGGTCCAGCTACTTCTATGATTTTATCACAAATTTTGTGACCCCATGTGCAATGTCACCTCCAATAGTTGTGATGTACCTTGAACCCCCTAGAGATAATGGAATTAGTATTGGCTATCCCCAAGGATTGGCTCTTATTCAACTTCACAAGTTTTCCCAACCCATTTTCAAGTTGACTTATCAACATACCTCTCATCTTGTCATGCTGGAATTAATGCAACAACATGATTTATTAGATAGTGAATTTGGATTTGATGTGAATAACATGATGCTTTACGAGGTTCCATTGTCCATCCCGACTTTATAGGTAAAGAAACATAATGGTTATGAGTTCTTTCATAAAACATTTGTCGAACTCTCCTTGCAGATGAATGATGACTCTTGGTATTACAACCCAAATGGTATATTTGCCATTAAGATGGAGAATGAAGTTTCCTACAATGTTATTCATGAGCCCCACCTTGATATCAAGTCATTTTGAAGGCTTGATGAAAGTTCCCTTGACTTCAAAGATTGTTGCAATTAGTTCAAATAGGTTGTTGAAACCAAGAGGTAAGCAATTGCTTGCCTAGCAACCAAAAGTTGAAAGAAAATACTCCTCCAAAGCAAGAACACTTCCAATTCTACAAATGGATGTTAGAGTTTGACCCTTAGGAAAGGAATGAGCATTGGCTGAGGAAAAAGAAAATAGACTGAGTGCAAGAGATAATTATGTGGTCTAAGGGAAAAATTAAAGCATGGTGGTAGTCCTATTGCAAGGTAGGAGCTTTCACCCTCCCAATCAAACAGCACTAAATAGATGAAAAATGTAGTAGCCTCTTTGATAAATATGTTATAGAAGTACAAAGAAGAAGCTATCCAACACCAACCACAAATAAGCCAGACTCTAACACAAGTAGAGGCATAAAGTCCGATAAGGAAGATAACCTAGTGCAAGTTGCAAAGCACACACTTCTGCCTATGAAAGAAAACAGGAAGTAGTTATTGCAAAACAATCACACATCTATGAGCTCAAAGACACATATCTTCCCAATGCAAATATACTTTCCCAATTTGGTTACAGTATCGATTCAAGATTGGGAAAACGTTACCAAGGTATTATGGAACCCTTCCAAGCCACTCCCAACAAGAAATTATGCTAAAGTAGGAATCAAAAGTTCCCACCATCCAACCGTGGAAGCCCCTAGGCTCCCAAGTTTCATAAATGTCGTTAGCATCTTCCTCAACCCTGCCTCAATCAATGACTTCACCACTATTTTCTTTTGCACGTGGAAATTCATCAACACAAGTATCTTCAAGTGTTGCCCAACAATCCATATAGCAAATGTGGCAATTTCCAAAAGATACTAGTTGTAATGTCTACCCCTGATTTTTTGTTTTCTGTTTTGCTGATTGGAATGTTTGCTGATGTTTTGTTTGATGTTTTTCATATGCCATTCATTGTTTCATTGCATTGCATATATTTTGACAATAAACAAATTAAATGCTTAAACAGATATAGCAATCAGATTTTACTCTCTTTTTCCTTCATATTAGAACATTTAAAGAAATTTGAGCATAGGAAAACTACAGGGGTTTGCACTTACAATCAGATTAATTAACAAGAGCAGATTACAACCTTTTCACACCACTGATAAGCTACAGCAATACAAATTGTGCAATCAATACATTCTATGTTCATTACATGGCTATGACAGCCAATAGAAAACTGAATATATCCAACCTGGAACCACATGCAAGGACTGAAACGAACAGCAGCTATTTTAAGCGTTGAAAACTCAGATTCATGACCACATACAGGCCTGCTAGTGACTGATAATAACCAATTCAGAGCTGAAATGAAGGCTCAATCAACAACACAGCATCTCCGAACTTGCAACAATCAATTCCAATGTGATAGGCAGTGAACCCCTTGCAAACCCAACTCCAAAAACCAACGTCTCAAGCTCCAACGATGGCAGAAAAAAGCCTATACAATAGCAGGCCAGTAGACTAGAAAAACACCACAAAGAGGGCAGCCTCCCAGGAGGGGCAATCTGCTCTATTAAATCAGATTTTCTACAATAAATGCAAATGAATATATGGAATGAGGCGCCTAGGTGAGGAGCTTCCAAAAAACCAATACCCAGAATGATATCACGTGCCAAAGAAGAGTTATGATTAATCTACCAAATTCTGTACCAGGCAAGTAATGTTCAGAAATCACTGGAAACAGCTTCTAAAACTCTGAAAACCACCTTGAAATCAATGCCAACCAAACCCAAAAGAAACCAAACTCCAACACACCAAAAACCCAAAGCTTCTCCTCAAAAGTATTCAAATATCTTCATCGTTTCAAGCATAAAACACTAAGAAATCAGAAATCTATGAAGCACAAGGTGACCCCTGAGTGGAATCACACCAAACCCAGTTAGGAAGGATCTCTCACCACCGAAACTAGTGCTAAAGATGAGGGTTTCCGTCCTCAACCAGCTGCAAACAATAAACTGGAAACAATCCAGCAAAGTCTCCTTAAGTTGTCAAATCCATCCTATCCAAATGAGAGCCAAAATGAAGATTAAATAGAAGTGGAGGGAGAAATTAGGGCAACCTCAAATTTAAAACATTTTTCCCTCTAAAAACCCAACACCCTTTGTAGCCTTTTAATATTTTTGCTTTATACTTTAAAACATTATCAAATATTCTTCAAGGGAGGCATCCTTGCTCATGAAGAAACTATTTTTCCTTATTCAACCTTCTAAAACAACGTTAAATTATCTCATTAGGCACCAAGGTACTTTTCGATGACCACCTACCCCCTCACTTAAGTTATAAAGTTATTTTATTAAAATAACTTAAGTGACTAATTAAAAGCAAATATTAAATAATCCAACCTTAGGCTCTCCAACGCCACCATAGAAAAAACACTATTGAGGACACTATGGGTTTGAGACCAGTTTTTCGAAATAGAGTTAATATAAATAGCAATGCTAAAAATAGTAAGTACTCATCAAATATCAAACTGGCCAAAACATTAAAGCTCATCGGACAACTTCTACACATTTCCCAAATAGGAAACCCTACACTGCACTGCCGCCCAAACCAATTACTAAAAATAGTAAGTGAGTCAAAACCAAACTAGCCTGAAGGACATCGAAAATGGAGACATATAGTCCACCCTTCCCAAAGATTGCTTGTCCTCAAGCAATGCTAGTACAACCTTGCAACCAACAATCTAATCCACATTGAATCCAAAAATGATCCCAGGGTCCCAAGTCAACCTAGGAAATTTGTAGCACCATCTGTTCAAAACATTGTCCTGCGAGGTACCAACACAAGAGACCTCCTAAAAACCTCCTATAAGAAGAGTAATCAAATATTGTGTAGGCTCGATCAACACCTCAAAGAAATGCTCCCTGAGAGAACCAAATTGATGTGCCACAGGAGTAAACTCTAGAAAGTTAACACTAGCTCTCTCATCCCAAAAGATAGTTGAACTACAGAACAATATGATTCTCGAGTTCCAAGTTAGTCTCAAAAAGGAAACAACATGCTAACGCTGTACTACTCTGATCATAACTATCAAACCATAGTGCCCAAACTACACTCCCCTATCTTGGACCCCCAAAGAGTAGAAATCATCAAAACCCATACTGAAGTACCTAAACAGATTGAAGTCAATGCCATGAAATATATCCTACCAAGGCAACTCAGAGATGACTACATCAGTAAACTCACTGCCAATCACAATCCTAGAAAGCATAAAAAACACCATGCTCAACCATAAGAGATAAACCTCGGCATCACACCTCATGATGCCCCAAATATGAAGCAAGTCAATCACTGCTATATCTTTGAAATCAACCAACCAGGAGATGCCTCTCTTGTTGCAAACCATAATCATAACATCAACACTCAACCTCCAAGAGTCAAAAGAAAGGTTCCGAACACACCAACACATCCAAACCACTACAATCATCCAAACATCATTTGAAATAATGTATATCATCTCCATGAAGTAATTGCAACGAGCATCACTCACCAAAGTGGAAGTAATAAATGAATGAACTGTGTCCGGAAAAGCACTCACAACTAGCCAACTAGCTGCCCCAAAGCCTACCAAAACTCAAAAATCAGTATGCTCATCAAAAGATGTCACCATAACAAACGAAAAAATGTAAGGGCAGCAGCAATCAAACTGAAGTCCTACTGAAAGCATAGGATAGATGAGTATGGAGGTAGCAACAAAATCATCTCCTAGGATCAAATCACCACTGCCATCCAGCCCCAACCATGAACTACTCAACTGTTGGACTGAAGAAACCATCCAACTCATCTGCAAATTGAACCCGAAGTCATGTACAAGTTGATCGAGAAGTGGGTGGCGGTACTAATACTGGAAGTTGACCCACTACTCCAATCTTGAGACAACACCTCATGACTAGAAACTACACTTGGGTCCCAAATCTTGTAATCAAATCCACTCTCATCACTGAAATTGGTTAGGTCTTCGTCATCCAACTCAAAAAGTGGATTATCATGAGTCAAATCAACATCCCACTCAAATAAAGGATTATCAACAAACTGAAGATTATCCTCAACTCCCAAATTATACCAATCCTCCTACTAACCCAAACTCCTATTTTTTTATTTTTTAGAACAATGTGCAAGATCATACTCCTCTTGAATGCAATCAAGCTCTTCCATTACATGTTTCATCTCCCTTGCCCTTTCTCTGCTTTCCTTCTCTCTAAACTATTGAGTCTCATAGAGTTGATCGTTTGCTTCAAGAAGTGCCTCTTGGACACTTTCCAAAGCAAGCTTTGTAAAATTAAGCTCAATGGTGAGTTCACTAACCTCTCCCCTTAATTGTTTATTCAAGGACAAAGTCTCATCTGCAAACTTGGTGGCTATATCTCTATCATGTATCATGTGTAAGTAAGCTGTTTTAAATTCTTTCATAGAGCTTTTCATTGTTTGCAAATCAGAAAATGAGATATTAAGCTCATTTTGTCCTATTGGTGCATTTTGAATTAAGTTTTCCACATGCACATGTTTGCTGTCCAAACTTGATAAAATATGCACCTCATTTTCACCAAATACCAAGAATTGTCTTTTCCAATCACGGTCAAACCAAAGTGACAAAATACTGTTATGTTGCATGTTAAGATCAGAATTAGACTCACACTTGTCATCAAAGTCTCCAGAGCTGTCCCAAATCACCTGTGTCTCTCCCTTATCATTCCCAATAGAGGACTGTGAATCCAAATCAACTAGGCTACAAGGTCTCTACTCAAAATCAACTACCTGCTATGTGAAATCAGATTCCTTTTCAAAATTGAAAACATCACTATCAATGCCATCCTCTATGCGTGGCTCTCGGGATGAAGTAAGGACATCATTACAATCAAAAATAAATTCATCCCAATGTGGATCCTTGTCATACTCAGGTGCCAACACACCCAGATTCCATGTGTAGAAGGGCTAATCACTTTGTTTAGAGAATAAGTGTTCACTGTGCTCCTCATGAGTAGTTGCCTTTCTGAATAAGTCACTCTCCAACTCATTATCACTAAAATCATCATAATCATCTCTCTCCGTAGGCTTGATTTGGTATTCTAACCCAAAGCCACCTACGTCACAATTACCCACATGGGGTAAAGAATCATCATTATTAGTTGATTCAAAGACATCATCTCTTTTGTTTTCATCATGCCCATCATCTAAAGGTATCTCAACTTCATTGGATAGCTCTAAGGGAGTATACAAGGCTATTGTTTCGTCAATTCCTTCATGCACAACCTCATCTACAGCAGTTGCATGCATGACCAAAAATTCATCTTGAGGCTCCGTCTCACATTCATCAAGCTTCAAAGCAATCGCTTCATCTGATTTTTCTGCTATGAACTTCTCTTCAACCACCTGCTCTTCATTGAATGCATAAGGTTTCAACTTTTCCACCACCTTAAAATGAAGTTCTGGTTCCTTCTTGTCAAACCTCTCTATGAGTCTCTCAGTAAACTCACTATATGATGTAATCTAAGCATGCCCCATTATGATCATCCCATGATGCCACCACTTATGTGCAACTCCATCAAGGTGCATAGTAGCATATTTTATGGATTCTTCTTCTGGCATGGGGTTTTGATTGAAGTATGTGTCCACCCTTTGAACCCATGCTCTCACTAAAATCTCATTGGACCCGTCAAAGTAAGGAAGGCTAAGTTTTCCAACTTTCCTTTGTAAGTCATTATGGTGTTCTCTATTGCCCCTGTTGGGCGTTTACCTCATCCTAAGATCTATATAATCCCAAAGTGATATGTCATGTTGGAAACCGGGTCCTGCAGCTAACCAATCTTGTCTAAATTGGTCCTACATCTCAACTAAAGTAAGCTCTTGATTAGCTGATTAGGTTGTGCCTCTACTCTAGGTGGAAATATAGGCATGAGAGGCCTAGCCATGGCTGCTCCATTCTATTGATTGGCTGCCCTTCGCTATCCCACATCATTATCTTGCCCCAAACAATCCAATCTCTATACCAACTGTGCAAGTTGTTGATTTGTCTCTTGAGCATGTTGGGCTACTCTTTTTTGACCTCTAACCACTGCATCCAAGAGTAGCATCATATGATCTTGCTCACAAATATTCCTTTCAGCTTCTTCTCTTCTCTCACCCATGTTTTATGAACTAGCAGATCCAACTGAAAGTGATTCTGAGTGTTGTCCCTCTTCCACAGAAGGCCAACATTCCCACAGTTCCTCTCTCTTAGTGCCTTCTTTCTTGTCACTAATGCTCATAGATTTGTGTCACCCACTGGCTGGCAAGATTAGTAGTGCTCTGATACCACTATAATGTCTGCCCCTGATTTTTTGTTTTCTGTTTTACTGATTGGAATGTTTGCTAATGTTTTGTTTGATGTTTTTCATATGCCATTCATTGTTTCATTGCATTGCATATATTTTGACAATAAACGAATTAAATGCTTAAATAGATATAGCAATCAGACTTTACTCTCTTTTTCCTTTATATTAGAAGAACATTTAAAGAAATATGAGTATAGGAAAGTTACAGGGGTTTGCACTTACAATCAAATTAATTAACAAGAGAAAATTACAACCTTTTCACACCATTGATAAGCTATAGCAATACAAACTGTGCAATCAATACATTCTATGTTCATTACATGACTATGACAGCCAATGGAAAATTGAATATATCCAACCTGGAACCACATGCAAGGACTGAAACAAACAGCAGCTATTGTAAGCGTTGAAAACTCAGATTCATGACAACGTACAGGCCTGCTAGTGACTGATAGTAACCATTTCAAACCTGAAATGAGGATTCAAACAACAACACAGCCTCTCCAAACTTGCAACAATCAATTCCAATGTGATAGGAAACAAACCCCTTGCAAAGACAACTCCAAAAACTAACCTTTCAAGCTCCAACGATGGCAGAAAAAAGCCTATACAACAACAGGCTAGTAGACTAGAAAAACACCACAAAGAGGGTGGTCTCCCAAGAGAGGCGATCTACTCTATTAAATCAGGTTTCCTAAAATAAATGTAAATGAATATATGGAATGAGGCGCCTAGGTGAGGAGCTTCCAAAAAACCAATACCTAGAATGATATCACATGCCAAAGAAGAGTTATGATTGATCTACCAAATTCTGTCCCAGGAAAGTAATGTTCAGAAATCACTAGAAATAGCTTCTAAAACTCTAAAAACCACCTTGAAATCAATGCCAAACCAAACTCCAACACACCAAAACCCCAAAGCTTCTCCTCAAAAGTATTCAGATATCTTCATCGTTTCAAGCATAAAACACTGAGAAATCAGAAATATGTGAAACACAAGGTGGCCCATGAGTGGAATCACACCAAACCCAGCTAGGGTGGATCTCTCACCACCGAAACCAATGCTAAAGATGAGGGTTTCCGTCCTCAACCAGCTGCAAACGATAAACTGGAAACAATTCAGTAGAGTCTCCTTAAGTTGTCAAATTCATCCTATCCAAATGAGAGCCAAAATGAAGATTAAATAAAGGTGGAGG
>VDFB02339151.1:0-61301 GCA_007258455.2 Sequoia sempervirens
AAAACAGCATATCGAGTGCCAATGGCAGTGTTAGTAAGTATGACAGTCATTATATTGAACAAATAAGAATTTCATTCCTTTTGCAAGCAAATTCTTTCTCTACATAAATACACACATAATGAGCTTCCACTACTCCAAATAAACCTTAATTTGGAGATAAGGTTCCAGCTTGTAATTACAAGTTGATGAGAATCTACACTTGAAAAATGGCGTTCAAACCATACTAAATTTTAGATAAATATTGTTTCACAATTCACATAATAGTAAAATATTTCTCATGTGCTCATATTTTAAGCCCTAAATGCGAAGAGATTGCAATTTGATTGGATAGTATTGTCAAGAAATTGGTATACTCATACAGCAATGATTTATGACATTGGGGAGTAAATAATTTGATGTTAAATACTGCAGTAAATATTTATACATATGGCTTGCTCAAGCTAGGCCACTACGCTGCTATCTTTCAGTTACATCATTATCATATTTTTTTGCATGAACTCACTAATGGAGGATGTTTTCAAGTAATGTTTGTGCCCTCACATTGAACTTCCATTCTCATTCTTAGTGTCTGTTTATGTTTCAGATTAATCTATAAAAACATATCATAACAAGTTTTCAGTTATTTGCTAAGCTACCGTTCGGGTCTGGTTGTCTGGGATGGTTCAAAAATGGTAGAACCCGCACGTAATGGGCAAAATTTTTTAGGGTTTAGTAATGATAAGTGTATATATATATATATATATATATATATATATATATATATATTAATAATTTAATATATTATAAATATATATATATGTATTATATATACAAAAAATAAGAGAAACATAGAGAATTGTAAAACTAAATCATTTCATAGTATGATACTTGATCATTGATCAATGCCAAATGCCAAAGATAAATATTAAATGCCAATTGATAGTTGAAAAATATTCAAATAAAAATACTGAATTACAAAATGTAGTTCATGAAACATTGAAAATTTGAAACATGATTCAATGTTCATTGTTCATATGCTCATCAATCATCAAAAGGATTGTCAGAATCATCATGACTTGGATTTTGAGTGGTTTCAACTTCAAAATCATCATCATTTGAACCCAAAGCGGATCCAACACCATGTGATATGTCATCAATATCACCCACATCATCCATAGTGGCTCTAGCAAGATCCTGAATGGTTGCATCCAAGTCAGTAGACTCGGGTGCTACATCCCAAAGCCTCGCTGCCCCCTGCCTGTATTGAGGATCCTTACGTGACAGAAGACGCAAATTGGAATGAATATACACTAAGTCTTCAGCTCTTTTTGCAGCTAACCGGTTACGCTTCACTGAGTGGATAAAGGAGTATGTACTCCAATTCCGTTCAGCGGCAGAAGAGCTTGCAACCTGGAGAGAAAACCAACAAAATTCTGCTAAAAATAAAATAAAAATGCAAGATAAATTCAAGAATGTTAAGTGTTAAATTTTACAATACAAGTGGCAAAAAAAAAAAAAACTTACTTGTGAGAGGATCTTGATTGCAAGAGGTTGGAGGTACATATAATCTTGACCATGGAGGTACCACCATGTAAGACCATCCATTTTGTATTGGTCTCTAGCAACAGAAGCGGTATGATTTTTTGATTTTCCTGTGACAAACATTCCAAATTCTCTCATGACACTTGCATGCACTTCTGGATCACTGAACATTCTACTAAATGCCGCCTTATACCCATTAGCAACTTCAAAGATCTCTATATGGCTAGATTCTCCCCGGGATGAGCACTCTGCTGGTATAGTACCTCTTAGATAGGCATAGCGCAAGTGAGGTAATGGAGTTGTCATCTGTTCCAACGACAACAAATCGCTTCCACCCTTTGCATGCTGTGCCTCGATCATTCTCTCTTTTTGTATTTCTCATTTTATTTTTCCAACATGTCCCCATGCTATCATAGACATCCCCCAAGCATGGTTCATCTCAGACGAAGAAACCCAAGACAGATGATAGGTTCGGTGAATTCCAGTACATAATTCACACGATCCCACCAATCGTCATTCAAGATCAATGCCTTGACTTTTTGGGCCCTCTCTGAATTTGATTGCTTCCATATACCCCATTGGTTGCTAATAACCATTTGACTCAATGCATCTTTCACCTTCACAAGTCGCCTCAGAACAATTGTGTGAGATGCAAACCGGGTCTCGGCAACCTAAGAACATGTTAATAGTAAGTTAATAACACATTTAAAATATGTAAATAATGCAAAAAATTATTTTATTCAATTATGTAAAACATGACATAAATGATAAATGAAACTAAATATATTAAATTTTAAAATTTACCTTCAACAATTCCAATGTTGAAAAAGTTCTGAAAATTGCTTGTGACATATGGTGGTTTGTCACAAACGTCTGGATCTCCTCAGACTCCCAAGTATTTTACCTATTCTATTTGGTGCTAATTGCTTTAGGACATTCAATTTGAGGTGGGGCAGTAATTTGGTGGTTCAAAGATGTTTATCTGGCTTTACCAGTATTCCGTAGCTTCGGTAACTTTGTATTGTTCAGAATTATTGACAACATTTTCACTACCCACCATCTCTATGGAGTCAATGAGAATCCTGGAAATGAACATTGCATCTTTCACTTGCCCTTCACAGTCAACCGCCCTCAAAAACATTGCCCCCTTGGGGGACACTGCAATAACATTAATCAATGGACGGTTTTTGCAATCTTTCCATCTATCGGAAACAATAGATACACCTGTTTCAACCCAAGAATCTCTAATTGGTTTTAGCGGCTTCTATATTTCTTGGTAATAAGGTGGTGCACGACCTTCATCTTGACTTGTGAAATCAGGAGGTGCACTATTTATTGCTGACACCATGTCCTTCCAATATGGTGATCTCACCAAGTTGAATGGAAGACCATTGGCATAGAGGAAACGTGCAATTTTTTCTTCAGCAATATCTCTTGCCTCCATTTTAAATGCTTTCTCTAATGGACCTCTCTTGCGGGTGGTGGTTTCTCGTTCTTCATCTTCTTCTTCCGTAGAGGGTATAGACAAGAAGGGATGTCTAGAGGGCCTAACTATCTGATGAGTGGGTAATGTTTGTTTTTTCTTTCCGGAACTATAACCAGTTTGTTTTCCTCTTGCAATTGAATTGTCGGCATCTTCTTGTTCTTTTATAAATGCTGCTATTTGTACAGTAGATAACCCCTTCTTGGATCTGCCACACACATGTTAATCCCTTTACCACCAGGCCCATAAAATGAAGTTTTACTCGGTAGTAGGAGCTATTATATTGTGCATTGCAAAAATTACACTTCCAAACAAACCCCCCACCTCCAGGAATTTGTGAAATTCGTGTGGTATGTCTCCATAAAGGAGATCCTTTATCAATTTTAAACTTTTGGCTTCCATCCCCACCCACTGAACTTTGACTACTTGCCATTGTTGCAATCTATAAAAAAAATGAAAAAAAAATATATATATTTGAAAAACTTCTTCACAAACTTGAAAAAATTCATCAAAAACTAAGAAACTTAAAAAAATCATCAAAAGATTGAAGAATAGGGTTTAAATGCATACCTTGAACACTTAAATCTCCTTTGTAGAAGCTATTTGCCACTCCACAATCGATCTCCTTCAAATGCAATCACCTCCCTTCAAAATGCTAAGATGGACACAAATTATGGAGAGAGCAAAATGAGAGGTAAAAATGAAATGCTTTAGTGTTAAAAGGCCTCATATTGGGTCGTTTTAGTATTTTGTAGCAAAATAGAAATTAAAAAATTGTTTTTTATTCACTTTTGGGCCCACTTTTGAAGTGCTGGGCCGTGGGTTCGCAGGGGTTCGCCCGGGTACGCGGCTGGTACCCCCGGGTCCGCGTACCCACGGGAATGTACAGATGCCTCATGGGTCATAGTGATTCTTGATCATGTCATTCAATTTGATTAATGCACCAGCTGCTTTCCAATTCATGATGAAATGGGTATTCATTTGTCAATTGAGACAATTTGTTTTGATGAGTTTTTATGACATTTTGATATGTAGAAAAGTGTGGAAGGATCATATGAAGCACCTAAATTTGATCCTTGGGATTCTAGAGCAACAGGTTCTATTTATTAAAAAAATTAAGTGATTTTTTATTACACAAATGTTTTATACTTGGGCCATGCTATTATTGGTCAAGGCATGCAAGTGAATTAGAAAAGAATTCAAAATTTTCTAGTATGGGCTTCCCCCCTGCCCTAAGTCTATTGAGAAGATCCCTTAGTTTATACATCAATGGTAGAAGGTTTATTAAGATATTTTCACATACAACATTCTTAACTAACATGTTAAAAAGGGAAGCTCATGTACAGATGGATAGAACACAAGAAGCTTTTGATAAGCCTAAGAAGGTATTAAGCTCATGTCCTATATTTTTCATTTCATATTTCTCACATTCATGTGTGGTGCTCCAGGAGAAGGTATTGAGGCCATATCAATGCAAACAGGGGACTCCATTAAAACTGAGAGCATGAAGTCAAAATATGCACAAGATGGTTTCTTTATTTATGGCAAAATGGTTTCAATAATTTTTTCAATATTTTTCAAGTTTTTTTTTTCCAATTGTAGTGTTAATGTTTTTTATTTTAGGTTCATACAAAATTACTGGAAGTTCTAGTTTGGTTGCCTGAAATGTAGAGACTTCTTTGAAATTTGATGCAGTGTTGCCTCTTTGATGACATACAACAATGATTCAACAACTTCCTGGTGATGGGGTTTTCTTTGGCATTGTAGCCAATGTCAAAGAGTATAAGAGCTCACTTATGCGCCATTCCTTTACAAGGAATAAAAATTTGTTTGGGGCCAAATAAAAAAAGGTTTCCTAAGGAACAAATATTGGCCTATGTTAAAGAACAAGAAGATGCCGACATGACAAGTAATAGATCAAAGGATTTTGCATATCCTCCTGTTAAGAGAAGCTCAAAAGAACCTCCTAATGGCTTCTCACAACCAGCTAGCCCACATCCGTTCATGCCAATGCCACCATCTTTTGAAGAAGAGTGTTTCGATTTCGTAAAAAGGAGGCCCATTGGACAAGGCCTTCAAAAATGAAATTAGGGAGGTTGCAGATCAATGAATTGCTTGTTGCATTTATGGCAATGGGCTTCCTTTCAACATTGTTAGATCACCTTCTTGGTGGGATATGGTGAAGAGCTTTGCAATGCACCTCCTAATTATGTTGGTCTTGGGTATTATTAGCGAAGGAGAAAATTTTAGTAGAGACATCATTAAGAGTAATCAAGGATACATGGCCCAGAACATGTGTGTCCATTTTTGATGGATGGAAAGATTGCAAAAATAGACCATTGATGAATGTTATAGTAGTGTCCCCTAAAGGGGTGATGTTTTCGAAGGAAGTGGATTGTGAGGGGCAAGTAAAAGATGCAAGTTTCATTGCCAATATCCTCATAGAATCCATTGAAATAGTGGGGTTTGAAAATGTTGTCCAAGTCATAATGGACAATGCTAAAAATTGTAGGGCAGCTGGGTCTATAGTGTAGTCACATTTTTTGGACACCATGTGTAATCCACTTAATTTTATATTGCAAAAGATTGACACACAAATTGAGTGGTTCAAACAAATCTACGTGGAGGGTGAGGAGATCCAAATGTTTGTGACTAATCATCATATGTCAAAAGGCATCTTTAAGAACTTCTCCAAGTTGGGGTTGTTGAAGGTATTTTAAATTTGATTTTTTAATATGTTTTAATTTGTTAATTTTAATTTTTTATTGTTGATTCCTGACATGTATTTTTTTATACCATGTTAGGTTGCTGAAATTCGATTTGCATCTTGTTGACGTGGTTTTTGTGACCGCACCAAACAGCAGAACAAAGTTTCCAAACGGATACCCTATTCTCTCTTGAACAAAGTATTCAGCATGCTAAGATTGCGAGTACGATCATGCTTTTAACTCCAAGGTTCCTTTAATGTGAATAGACCCAGTTTCGTTGATGTGTATTTGCTGTGTTCTTACGAGGGGACTTACGCAATTGTTCAAAATACGTGTAGTAACAACCAATATATGCTTTTGAAAGGGATTTTTGTGCAAATGATTTGGCTTTAGAGTGCAAGTTTCCTAAAACTAACCAAAATTATGTGGAATTTGAATGGCTGCAGAGATTTCTAAATTCTAAATTCTAACCTAAATGCAATGGGTGTTGTGCTCAATTTCAATGAACTTCTAACAAACGTTGCCTAGCCTCCAATTGGACAGCCTCGACAAAGTAAGTGCAATCTTCAAATTGTAAGAAAGATGTTCAAATCAGGATTCAATAATGCAACTACCATCACAATGATGCATAACTACACATGAATCTCGACCGAAGTTAAGTGTAATGTGTTCCAGTTGACCACGCAAGACGAGCTTACTATCAGTAAGATTGTTAGTGGTATGGTTCAGAGAAGCTCACTTACGTCAAACATAAGCATCCATATCTAACTATTAGCATGAAATTAAGTCCTAGTTGAAGTCAAAGGAAGAAGAAACCTCACGAACTACTCACAACAAAGTTTGAATTCACCATTAATGAAATGCTTTATTATGAATATCCTTTGTGACAATTTCTTACAAAATTCTCAAAGGGAGAATTCCCCTTCTTCAACAATGTAATGAAAACTATTCTAACTCAAAAATACCTACTCTCTATTCTGCTTCACTAGTTGCTAACTACTCTCTGATTCTGACTATTAGATTACAAATGAGGGGGACTCCCCCTTATATAGCTGGCCAGTTTCAACAAACGGTCCAGATTGAATTACAATGGAGGGCTCAGATTGAGCCACCTCAGCCCTAGACGAGTTGTGCCCTAAAAACCGCTAGAAGGTGGAGTGGTGTCATAAATGCTCCCAAAAATAGCAGATTCCTCCTTGACCACCATGAGCAATTAATGCCCACTATCCTTCTAGAAGATTCTCGTCCATGACTCGGATTCCCTTGCTCTTCTCTCTGACCGCGTACGCTAGGAATCGTGCCAGCACCTCATCAACCTCCTCCTCAGAAATTGATGGAGTAAGATTTAGCTGGTATTCCAAAATGGCCACCATCTGTTCATGCTTTTCACAAGACTTCCCCCAAGCTTCAATAGCATCTTGTGTATTATGAATAATTGCCGAAAAGATCGTCATGTTCTCAAAGTCTAGCTGAGAGAACCTCTTCATCTCAGAAAAGAAAGGATGTAATCTTGCTTTTAACCCTTCAAATTCAACCTCCTCAGCAGTCATCCTTTTGGCGAACACTGCTTCTAACGTGTTGAGGATACCCTCGTGGATATTCCTCATTGCTTTCTTAATCCTGGTGGACTCCATAGCCACTGTGTCGAAGAAATTCTTTCTAGTGAATGCCACTGAATGCCACCCACGAAAATCATATTTGTCGCCTACTTGGATCACTCCTTCATTCACCAAAGTTTGCGTGGGCACACGCATCAAAATAAGGCGAGGAATAGTTTTATCCTAAAAAATATGGGTGTCTCCCCAAGCTTGTTCGACATCACTGAGGCGCGAGAGGATACCAGATGCATTCTGAAATGATGAGACCAGATCAGCCATGAACTTTTCTGCCTCAGCATGGACACCATTTATCCACTTGTCTCCTTCTCGTACAGCTCTCCTCATCTCCACAAGGCCACTGATTGGCTCTCGTGGTAGCTCAGGCGGAAGTTCTACCACTGGGTTCTCCTGAGCAATTGGATGTGCCAGATGTTGCACATACTCGACCAATGCCTTGTGCTCCTTTTTCAATCTTTTGTACTTCCCTTCTTTCTTCACCAACCTGTCCTTCAATGCCTGGAAGGAACTTTCAGCTTCCTCGACCACCTGCATGCCGGAAGGACGTCCTAATTCAACTGTGGTGATCGTGTAGTTTCTGGCATTGCATCACTTAAACTATAATCTTCTCTTGGAACAGCAATGTGAAGGCTATGTGAACCGGCCTCATTAGTCTCCATTCTGGTAGACTTCCTTTCCCTCTTCCTTTTAGGCGATTTACTAGTCTTGTTTAGTAGCTCTTCCATTTCAACTGCCAGGTCAGCATCATCATCCTGGTCTCTCCTAATTGCCTGTGAAAGCCAATTGCGCTGAATATCATAAATAATGAGGGGCTGCTCCTCAGTTGCCTCCACTTCACGGACCTCCTCCCGAGCAACATTCTGCTGAGGCTCAATTATTTCAATGTCTTGATCGCTCTCTTCACGAGCTCCAACGTCTTCCTCTCCGAAGGAAAAATCGAAGTGGGTATTTGTTTTTGTTTCTTCTCCTTCCTTTGGCTGATTGGCACCTTCAGGGACATTAACACTTTGAGTATCTAATTCTCTCGACAATGGTTGGTTAACCTCCCCAACCTTTGGCTCTTCATTTCTTTGAGCTCTTTGATCTGCAAATAGCGAGACCTCGCGCACACTGGAGGAATGGGTCACTAATTGAGTCGACGATGTGTCCTCCGATCCTTGGGGTTCTGGCTGAACAAGTTCCTCTTGCTGTGGTTGTGGCTCTTCTTGTGGTGGCTGTGGCTCCGGAAGCTGGGCAATTTGTTTCTTTCTCTTCGCCAACACCGGTGGCCTTTTATCACCCATGAGGTTGTACGTGAAAGCAACTGACCTCCTCCTTAGTCTGTGAACATGCTCTTCTACCCAAGCCTTTGTGAAAGTCAAGACAGGAATTGACAAGGTGTCCAAATCAGTGATCTCCGGCTCGGCCCAATCTACTGGTGGAATCAGAGTGTTCTTTACTGCTTCATAATCCGGATGAATCAGCCTGGTATCTTCTTCAATTTGATCTGGCACTTGGATCACTTCACATTCTCTAATCATCTTGAGTGGCAACCTTGAAAACGTTCTTTTCCTAATCTCAGCCTCACTTCCAGCATTCGCCCAAAAATCTTCTAGGTGAGCTTTGTGCCTGTACTCTATTCCTTGCACTGTTCCAATCTTTCCCTTAGGATCAAAATCTTGTCGGTTGGTATGAAGAGTCAACTTATAGAATTTCAACTCGTCTTCAGCCTCCTTGGCTGCCTGCAGAGTAGGGCATTCTTCAAGCGAGTTTCCCAACACAATGGGAAAGTGCAAGCCTCCCTTCTTCTTTCTCCTAATGATTTTGTCATAGGCCATCAATTGCCTAGACAACTCAAGCAGTATCATTCTATTGGTGGGGTACCTCGGTAATTTGTAGACATATGAATCGTACCCTGGCAGCCCCAAGTAAGTAAACTTCGGGAATTGGACGAACCAACACCCATATTCTTCTATCAGCATCTGAGATTCCTCGGATATCCTCTGCTGTAACCTCTGCTGAAGGGTCCTTGTGATATACATGGTGAACGCATCATTTACTCTCTTGAAGTCACCAGTGTGCGTAAGATGCAATTGTCTACAGGACTCGTGAATCTTGAACTGGTTATAACCACAGCCGATTGGTTCCTGGTACGCCAACCCTCTATACTTGGTCATTCGAGCAAGCATGTAAATAACATACGAGCTCATGTAGAAAGTTTTTGTTTTCCTGAGACTCGGGAACTGTTCATCAATATTGTCACTTATCATCTGTGCCCAGTTTACTTGCACCTTCCCTTCGAGCACCACGCTGATGTAGAAGAACATCCATGGCTCGAACACAAATGATTGCGGGCTACCGTTAACCCTGCTGAGCAGCATAATGATATCGCAATACTCCTGCTTCAGCTCTTCTGAAATTATCTGTTTAGGTAGCCGGGCAGCAGGAGGCTTTGGTTTTCGCATCCAAGTGGTGTTTATCCTCTTCATGCACTTCTCGAAAGACGTGGCATACATCTTGTCGGCCTTTTCCTTGGGTTTGTACAGGATTCTATCTGTAGCTAGGATCCCAAACGCCTCGCCAATTGCATCAGGAGCGAAGTTAGCCAATATCATACCGTCTGGAGACACAATAGTCCGATCATCGAAGTTGTAAAAGTTGGCGCACTCCAAGATCAGTTCCGGACACCGAATTGCTGGTTGGAACCCTGCTGCTGCGTATAACTCGCTCTTGACAATGTTGCGCGATGCCTCAGTAGGAAGATTGCCACCTTGCCCATACATTTTGCATATGAAAGCCTCGAGATTGAAAGGCCCAAGGTTGGTGTCCGTCAAGTTTCCAAACTTCGACACGATCTTTGACTTCGGAATAAAGGACTTCTTCAGACCTTTGATAATTGCCTGCCTGGAGGCGTTTTCTTTGCCAGCTTCGTTGTTACCAGCCTTGGTTCCAGCTTTGCTGGTTCTAGCAACATCAGCCTTTCGTCCATCAGCCATCTGCAAAACAAGAGGCAAACATTACACTTCCAACCTTTTAAAATAAAGATTACGTGGGACGGCTGGCGAATGAAGTTGGCTGCAAAAATAAATGCAAGTTAATATCTTCAGCTGTAATCTTTGATTTCAAACCTCGATAATTTAAACTTCGAACTTTAACAACTTGCAGCCAAAAGAAATTTCCATCTCTTTGTAAGAAATTAACTCCAACAATCTCAACTTCGGAAAATGTGTTGAGTTTCAGCAACGTTTAAATCAACAACTTCGGAAGTTATACTTCAGCAACTTCGAAGATTTAAAATCAGCAAGCTTGCGAGTTATAAATCACCAAGTTTCAAATCAGCTCTTCGACAGTTATAAATCAACAACTTCGAAGAATTTAAATAGGTTTGAAAGTTTCAAATGAGCAAGTTCAAATCAGCAAGTTTCAATAATTTCCAATCAACTTTTCGAGAATTATAAATCAGCAACTTCAAAAAGTTTTAGCAATTTCAAATCAGCACTTCGAAAGTTATAAATCAGCAACTTCGAAGGCTTCAACAATTTTAAATCTGATTTGATTTTAAACATTCAGCAATTTCAGAAAATTTCAAGCTCAAGCAATTTCGAATTCAAACAATTTTGACCTCCAGTACGATTAAATGATTTCAGCTTTTTCAACTTTCAACTTTGAAAACATTTCAACTTTCAGCAAAATATTAAGTCCCAGCAACTTCGAATACTTACCTCAACAACTTGGAGAAATAAAAACGCTTAACACTTCAAACGTTATTTCAAATCGCAGCAACCTCGCAACTCTGAATCTCAGCAACTCAAGAAATCAACTCTCAACAACTTCGACTTCAACAATTTCAATCCTCTTGAAAAATCGAATTTAACGCTTCACACTTTCAGCAACTCTCAAATTGAAAATATTAAATCTCACAACTCAACTCACCAGCATAAATCTCAGCTTTGAATCTTGTGAGATGAGAATGAAAATCCTTAGAGTTTTATAGCCAAAAGCCGGTGCTAATTTTAGCAGATGCCATTTATTCTCTTCATCATGACTTACGCATTTACTAAATTTAAAAGGGAATATTCCAGTCGTCATGCAGTTGTTATGGCAATTTGCTATTTAGGGAGATTCTTTCCTCAATTTAAATTTAAAATTTCCCTCCCGACTGCTAGTTACCTTCAGTAATTTTGAGAAAATCATTTTTACTCCGATTTGAAATAATCTCAACTGCGTTTTTAAAATGGCATATTTAATTTATTAAAATTTAATTTAAATGCCATTTTAATTTATTTCTCCAACGCATTTTAAAAATTCGACGTTAACACTTTAAATCGGCTAGGCGTAATTTATTTTCCATCCATAATTAACTCCGAAATAAATTTCCCATGTTTAAAATCATCCGATCTTTTAAAATTTCATGTGTTAAAATTAAAGGGGGAATTTAATTTAATACTTAGGAAAATAAATTAAATTAATTAAATTAATTAATTTCTCCGTCTTGGGCAAATTTAACAATTAATTGCCTAGAGAAATTTTATTTCCTCCAAACGCCTTTGCTTGATTTTTTTATTTCAAACGCCCCATTTAAAATTTAAAATTAAACCTTTCTTCTTAAAGGTGGGCGCATATTATATCATAAGCTTTTAATTTTAACGCCTCTTAGTTTATTTTTTAAATAGTTTCTCCCTTTAGGCGTACTTCCCACTTGTGTCTTCATATTTTGATTTTAAATCATCTTGATCTTGGGCGCAAATCTTAGAATCTCTTTCAAATTCGTGACTTAGAGGACTTTGAGCTTCCTTCTTCAACACGCCTTAGAATATTTCAATCAACACTTTCCTTCTTTGTTCAAGGTGCAGTTAACTCCCTCCTCTTCTCAGGTGCAAATCAACCAAGGAGCTTTCAATCTTGAAAATTTGCTAACAATTTTGTTTTCGAAGTTTGGGCGCATATACCACTTGGAGCTTAGAGGCGCAAATGCTAGGTTGTTTTCTCATTCTCGACTTTGAAAATAGCCACCTTGTGATGGGCGCATTTCACAAGCTCTTCTTCTGATTTATTATTTGGGCGCAAATCACCCCTGGTGCTTTGAGTTTTTATCACTTAGAAAAATTTCACACTCTAACCACTTTGGGCGCATTTGGACCCATGGCCTTCCATTTCATCATAGGCGCATATGATATGTATTGAGTTTCGGATTCCAAATGCTTTAGAAAATTCCTCTTCCTAACTCAAGGCGCAAATAACCTATAGAGCATCAGGTTCGTATTTTAATCATCCATCCCTCACATTGCCAGGCGCAAATCATACTTAGAGCTTCAAGGCGCAAAACACAGGGTAAACCTTCAAGTTTAACGCCTTAGAATATTTTCAACTTATGATGGGCGCATATCAATGAGTGAGTTTTTAGTTTGGAAATTTTGCTTCTAGTCACCAGGCGCAAATCATACCCCATACTTCCAATAAAGCTGGGCACATATCAAAGAGGGAACTTTCAATTTCATTCTCCAGGCGCAAATAGGAGGTTGAGTTTAGAGGCGCAAATCATATGTTGCTCTTTCAATTTATGACTTAAGGCGAAATTTCTATTCTCCAATGCTTAGGGGCGCAAATGATACCTCAAACTTTCACTTTGACTTCAGGCGCAAATGACACTGGCTACTTTCAATTTCATCACTTAGAGAAATTCACTTTTGAAGAGGGGCGCATTTTGGAGTAGGTACTTTCATTTTAACGCCTTAGTCAATTCACTCCTGCCAGGGGCGCATTTCACTGGGGTGGCGTTGAGTTCACTTGCTTTAGAAAAATTTCGAGGCCCTTTGCAAGGTGGGGCGCAAATCATAGATCAAGCTTTGAGTTTGGGGCGCATTTGGTATGTCAAACTTTCATTTTACGTGCCTTAGCCAATTTCCAAACACTTAGGCGTTTTTCATTTCCACCTAGCCCCATTTCAAGGGTGCATTTGACCATGCCAACTTCCACTTTACCTTTTCCATGCTTGTTCCTGGGTGCATTTAGACCCCTGGACTTTCATTTTCCCAGACTTAGAATATTTTTCCCATCTCCTCCTTCAAGCTGAGGCGCATTTAGTAGGGTGAACTTCCACTTTACATGCCTTAGAGAATTTTCAACTCATCCTCAAGCCAGGCGCATTTGAGGGTATCAACTTCAAATTTAAGTGCCTTAGTGAAATTTCAAAGACTTCCCAGCCTAGGCGCATTTGACAGGGGTGGCTTTTAGTTTTGTCACTTGGGCGCATATTATAAGTCAGGCTTCCAATTTATCATAGGTGCATTTAATATGGCCTTCTTCCAATTTTCTTACCCAACACCCTAGGCGCAGATTACATGTTGAACTTTCAGTTTGACACTTAGCAACTTTTAAGTTCACTTTGGGCGCATTTACCATGGCCTACTTCCAGTTTTGACTTAGGTAATTTTCATCTCTCTTTAGCTTTTCAAGGTGAGTTTTAATGCTGGACCTGAAAATTTATCCATCTTAGCGAATTTCATGCCCTCTGCCAGATCTAGGTTGATTTTCTCTGGTTAGCCCTAATTCGCCTTGACTTTCTATTTTTAGAAAGTTCTCTGAATTTTGCGCCGTCAACTAAATTTTGACCTTGGAAAGCCTGATTTTCACCCTGCTCTGAATTTCAACTGAATTGTGCTGTTGACGCCCGATGCCTGTCTGCACTTGCTATTTTTAGCAACCTGCTAAAAATAGAAATTGCTCAGAAAGTCTTCAAATTTCATGTGTTGAATGCCTGAAGCATGGTGATCGTGACTGGATGCTGCTCCGGCTTGACTGTCCTGTTCTGCCCTTGATTTTAGGAAACCCTAATTTCTCTGCCCCGGCTTGCTAAAAATAGCAATTATCTGATTCTTCATCCTCTGCAACTCCGTTTGTCTCGAAATTCGCGCCACGGATCCCTTATCGCATGTTTGACTTGTACCTGCTGAGATTTGATGCTGACCTGCCACTTATAGCTATTTCTGAAGTGACTTACTATTTATAGTAAGTGCTTGTTTCTGTGACTTCCTTAGCTCCGTTTGACCTAAAATTTGGACAGTGCGGTCCTTGTTGGTGAACCTTCCTTTCTGCGCTGATGCCCAGGATAGACTTTCTATTTATAGCCTATGTCGAGAACACCTTAGTAAAAATAGCAAGTTCTCCGATTACCTTCAAATTTTGCCAGCAGACTTCCTGAAAGACGCTGATCGTAGTGAATACTTCTGTTTTAGGGCATCTTGTCATCTGACTCCTCATTTTTAATCCTCAAGCTCGAGACCCTAATTTTATGCACGTTCCTTAGATGAGCTCCGTTTGTCCCCGTTTCAGTTGCATGACGATCATTTTGCAGTTCCAAAGTGCTGAACAGCTATCTAAGTGGTACCTGCTAAAAATAGAAAGTAGCCGAAAAAGTGACCATCCGGCTGCTGGATGATTTTGCATGTCACACTGCCCGAAAAATCTTGAAAAACCCAGAAAAACCCAGAAAAATCTCCAACATGCGACCACTGGCTAAAAATAGCAAGTTTTTGAAAAGTGATCAGTTCCACTTGCATGTTACACCGTGGCGAAGCTCTTTGAAAACCCAGAAAGAAAATGCCAACATGTGCTGGAAAAATCTGCATGTAAACCCTAATATCAGCATCCGAAGGTCGAATGCTGAAAGTTGTCACCCTGCTTTGCATGTCATATCGCTGCGAAGGTCTCGAAAAACCCAGAAAGAATCTCTGAACATGCATCAGAAAATGTAACATGGGGACCCTGAAATCCACTCTGGAAGTTGGACTGCTAAAAATAGCAAGTCGTCCGTTTTTGCTCAAATTTTGTCAGAAATGAACCTGGAGTGTTTAGAAGGTAATGAAGTTGTCTGAATGTGAGAATCTCGAGAAAATCAACCCTAAACTGACACTTACTAAAAATAGAAAGTTGGCAGAACTTAGTGAAAATTCAGGGGTTACTTGTTGGAAGCGTCGTAATAGCGGTGCTAAGCTCAAAAGCTGACCAACTGACTCAACTTGGCCCCAAAGTGACCCAAAGATGTGAGACCCTAATTACAGACTTGGCCAAATTTTCGATTTAAGCTTGCAAACGGGAGCGTCCCCGGAAGGAAGATAGCGGAAAAGAAGCAGAACGAGAGAGAAAGACAAAAACCAAAGCCAAAAGACCAGAATGGAGCAAAAAATTAGGGGTCCCCATTTGCAATGGGGCGATGTGTGAAAAAAGTCACAACACATCTCACACAATCGTCTTAAGTTGACTTGTGAAAGTGTGAGAGGCCTTGAGTTCTATGGTCTTCAACGACCTATGGAGTGTATGGAGGCAGTCAAACATAGAAAGAGTGCAAAAAGTAAAAGAATTGATCCTAGATGATGAATGGTGGGCTCATGAGGATTATGTTTTGAATTTCACCAAGACCATCACGAGCATGATTAGGTAAGCTGATACTGGTCACCCATGCTTGGGTGAAATTTATGATGGCATGGATTCCATGGTGGAGAAAATTAGAGCAATAATGGTAGTCAAGGAACATGACTGAATGGAAACTTTTTTCAAAATTGTGCAAAAGATTATTATTGATTGTTGGAACAAGATGACCACCTCTTTACATCTCTTAGCATTTTCTTTGTTGCCAAAGTATTATAATAAAGAGGTACTTTCATTGCTGAGGAGGGTGCCACCATATAGGAATGGGGAGGTTGTTGTTGGCTATAACGTTGCATTTAGAAAGATATTTTCAGATGAAGATATCCAAAGGTATTGTCTTGAGCGAGTTTGGCCTCATCTTCGAGAAAATATAGGAAAAGTGTTGATGAGTGGTGGTATCTACATGGTCAAGGCTCCATTTATTTGACCATCTTGGAATTAAAATACTCTCCCAATTATATATATTTTTATTTGTTGTACTCAAAATAAATATTTGCTTCAATTAGACAATTTTCTTAAAATGATCTAAATCATGTAAAATTGTTGTCAATAGTGTGTTTTAGGTCAAACCAAGCATAGGCTTTTTGTGCGTTTATGTCAAAGAAGATGCTTGCAAATTTCTAAAAATTTGAAAATTAGGGTTTCAAACCCCTGTTTTAAGGAAAACCTGTAAAAATAGGACCTTTCCAAAAATGATTGAAAATGATTTTGATAGGATGAATTGACTTCACGATCACACTGGTCAAGTCAAAATCACCAAAAAATTTGTTTTACTTTGGTGGGTCTATTTTCATTTTTCAGGAAGAAAGCTAGGGCCTCTGCAACCATTAATGGCAGAATGGCCAGTACCAGGGGGTGAAATCTAAGCCTCAAAAGCTTCAATGCAGAATCCATGGGGATAATGCTTGAAAAGATGCTCTACGACGGAGGGGATTTTCAAAAGTGAAAAAGGTTGAAAATTGGCTAAGTATGGAGAATGCACGTCTTGCTACGAGAAGGAGGCTATGCAGTCAAATGCCTTAGTCATTTTTCCAACACCTGTACTCGTAGCACGATGAAGGTGATTTCTAGGATGCAGCATCTGTATCGTCAATGACAAGGCTCAAATTAGTCAAGCTACACGGAAAATGTGAAACGCAAAGAGATGAAGATTTTCAAAGAAAATGATGGAATTTCACCTAAAAGTCATCTCCTTTGTGATTTTGTTGGCTTTCCAATGTATCGTCAAGCAAAATCATCTGATCCATCGATCACCGACAAACGTAAGCGAAGTCAGGAGATGCTGCAGGCAAGTACTATCAAAAATGGTAGTCAAACATGGGAAAAAGCGCCCTTGCTGACCAGGGGCGCCCTTGAACAAGATGATCCAGATGTCAGTTTTCCGGCATCAGCTTGGCTTTGCAACGAACCTATTTGCTAGCTTGCGAGACACATTAAACGACAACTGTTGATCGTTAGAGCATGCAAAATGCAGGGTAAATCAGTGCATATCAAGACAAAAGCGCCCCTGCTGGCTAGGGGTGCCCTTCATTTTAAGTCACCTAATGAGGTTTTCGACAACTGCTTTCTACAAGGCATTTGTTCAACACTATTCCAGCTTCGCGATCAATCCAACTATAGGTTCACAGGACTTGTTAGATGTTTGCAAAAGAAGATCAAGTAGAAAACACCAAAGGTGAAGGTGAGATGAAAGACATGAAAAGTTGACTAAGTGTCAAAGAAAATGCATCTTCCTAGAAATAGGCACCTAGCTTTTTGGGAAATCATATGCAGTCCGTAAGCTCCATGATCTCCAGGTTGACCTCTATTTTGATCAATCTTAACAATGACACTGTTAGCGAAGACAATAGACATATCAAACATTTGATGACAAAGATCAAACTGGGACCGATCGTGAAAGTTTGCAAATTGAAAATAAGAAGTGAAAAGGTCAAAAGTGCTCCTGTAGGCCAGGGGTGCCCAAGCTTTTGAGACACCTAAATCAGCTTTCAAGATCCACAAAGACAGTCATCCTTTCCAAGGTTGAATCGGTTATCCATCACATGTTTCAGCAAGATCATCAGACTCATCAGTCAACAGTGATCTCAGATCTAAGCACAGAGGGTCAAACTGGAGGAATTGAAGAACACTCAAGAAATTGACTAAGTTTGAAGCTAAAATTGCCCTACTGGGAAAAGGCGCCCAAGAATTAGAGGCATCAGACTTAGGTTTTGAGCTTTGCAACTCCCAAGCACACTTCATCAAAGTTGTTCCATCTCAACAATTGATCTATCAACAACACCTCAAGATCAACTGAGCAATCGGAATTGAGGATTGAATAGAGGCACTTCACCATTATAAAGAATGAAAATATCTTCAACTCTTAAAAAGGACACCTAAAGTCAAATTTAGATCTAGTTGACTAAAATTAGGATATTTTTAGCCTTTCTATGTCTAAAACGTCCCCAAATTGGTGGAAATCAGGGTTGTGAACTCCAAATCAAGCTAATTGACTCCTCCATCATGAGTTGGCATCGAAACTTGATACATTCAACCTCAATCACTATATATCAATCCTAGGCGTCATAATTCATCATTTGTCTTTGTAGGTTGAAGCCAAGAACAACATTCTTCTCTCCAAGAGGTCTTTTGAACATCTGATAGAGGGGTTTTCATTGTTCTTCATATATTTGAAGATCAGTTGCATAGAGGGACGATTTATTAGAGGTTGTATCAAAAGGCATAATTTTTCTAGAAAGATGGTTGATAACTTCCAATCTTCTTCTTGTCTTTTTCCTCTTTTCTTGTCTTAGATCTTCTTGCATGTCCAAGAAAATAGTAAATAATCACAGATTTGACTAACTGGGTATGATCACGACAACTTTTTCAACAAAACCCACTTGTTGAATTTTTCCAGAAATAGTAACCTTGCTACCACTATTTTTAGGGTTTTCCTGAAAAAATCACAATTTTGAAAATCAAACAAACTGAGTTTGTTCAGCTTTGAAGTGCCTATAATACTCTGGTGTTAGATTTTTTCCGACAAAATACTTCTCGGCAGGGGCTATTTTTAGGGGTTTTCAGAAAAGTTACCTGAACAGTATTGTGTGCACAGTCAATCTTTAAGTTTTTCAAGATGCAGTTCTCCCAGGTCGATTACAAGACCAAAACGGTCTTGGTCCATGACTTCCTGAAAAAAATCGACATTGATTTGCATCAAGTACACCTAGAGGTCGACTTAGAAAGGCTAGAAGGCATAGACCAGTGCACATTATAGAACATCGAGCAATCCAGGTTGCTTGAGGCGGCAACGATCCCCATCGCAGCACAGAGCATGGAGTTTGTAATTGCTTGCATTAAGCATTACAATCCTACCACATGAGAGATTTGATCAGTGGATGGGTGAGTGAAATGCAGGCTTAAGCCTTGAGATATTGAAAAGTGTTTTTCTGTTCCACTATGTCCGACAAACATGGTCATATCTATGAGAGAATGCAAAAAGGCATTCAAAGTGTCAAAAGACAAGTGCCATAAGAGAATGGCAAAAAAATGGCTAAAAGGGAAAAAGGCCAATTTGCCCAAGAATGTGGGATGTGGAGAGTTCCGAGACGAGTATATAGTGATGATCACTCTACTCAACTGCATCACTGGTTAGGAGGAGGTGAACAAATTTCAGTCATGGATGTACTACATCATCACCAAGATTGTAAGCAACAGAGAGCATTATGACTGGCCCGCCCTCATTAGTGATACGCTCCACAAGCAAATGACCGGGTTCTTAGAGGCTCACAGGTTTCACATGTGCACATATCTTGTAGACCTGATTACCTTTGAAGGCCAATTTAGAGCATTAAACACTGTGGGAACATTGGGTGTGCAAAAGGTCCACGAGCATTTCTCGCGACTTGAGTTCACTTAGGCAGAAAGACATTTCAAGCAGATAAATGACCTCTTCCTAATGCACACTGTAAGAAACCTGGACCATAAGATGCATATACGAATATCATCAGCAACCAAGGAGTTAATGGTGGATTGGGCGGATTGGTTCATCCAGTTCCCCACCTTCACCTACATACGTGTATATGGATACAATGGTCATCTTGCCATGTTACCTTGCTCTCCTCTAGATAGGGTAGTCTTCATGGAGTTCTTACGACAGTTGTCTGAAGTTCATTCTCATTTGTGTCTCAAATGCAAAACGGCTGCGAACTTTCCTTTCTAGATGGGACTTTACAGGTGTAAGACAGTAGCTGATGCCAAAGCCATGGGCTAGGAGACGGTGAGACTTGATCTTAAGTATCTCATCAAGAGACAAACATATGATCGTAGAGGCCTTTATGCTGCACACCTTGAGCAACAATCTTCACACGAGTCTTCAATGGAGGACTATTGGGTCAACTGTGAAGATGAGTTCGATGTATGAAGACACAATTACAGCTGGTTTAGACTTCCACAAATTGCTGACTTCATGTTAGAGGACGTGGAAGGCCTATCCAATGATGATGGGGAAGTTATTCTTTCTTCATTCTTTGTAGATTAGGTGGACTCACAACCACTTGGAAAAGTGGATTGGTATGCCAAGGAAAGTACGTGTATAGAGGAAAGACAAGTAGGGTTGTTAGAAACAACCAACTCTACTTGGATAGAAAGAAGACAAGGAAGGTAGTAATTCCCTATACAAAGCTGCCATCGGTTCATTTTTCACTACCTTCCATGTCAAGAGCTAAGCCGAGATAGAAGTAGTGGAGTAATCCTCCCAAAGGGGCCAAAATGTCTAGACACACAAGGGGAAGAATACTGATTGTTGATACAAATCAACAAGAAGTACATGTGGAGACAACCACAAACATAGCTAAGCCAGTCATGGAAACAACTGAGATAGAACCAGTGATTGAGACAATCATAGCTGAGATAGAGCCGACGATGGAAGCAGTTGCAGTTGATGCACTAGCAGAGATGGAAGCAGAGCTTCTTGTTGATGTGTTTTTCGTGACCGCACCAACAGAGAATAAAGTTACCAACGGTGACTCTATCCTCTCTTGAACAAAATATCCTACATCCTAAGATTGCTAGAAAGATCATGCATTCAACTCCAAGGTTCCTTCATGCAGTGGATAGTCTTAGTTGGCTCGATGTGATTTGCTGGTATTTCAAGGGGACTTATGCAATTGTTTAGGAGTGGACAACAGATAGCAGATTAAAGGGTTCACGTGGTTTGAATGATTTGGCAGGTAAGTGCAAGTTTCCTAACACTAACCAGAAATGAATTGAATTTAAATGAGTGCAGGGATAAGAGATGCTATAATTCTACTCTAAGGTGTGGGACATGGCGATCAATTCTTGCAGACTTCAACCGAGCTTTGCTTTGCCTCGCTTCAGACAGCTTCCACAAAACTGGTGCAATCTTCAGAGGAGTAATCAAAGGTATTCAAATCATGATTCAGCATGAAGACACCATCACAACGACGCATGTCAACATGTAAACCATAATCGAAGTTAAGTTCACAATGTTCCAGTTGACCATGCAAGGTGAACCCACTGTCAGCGAGCTCGCTAGTGGTATGGATAAGCGAAGTTTTGTTCAAATTAAGCACCACGTTCCACAATTACTAACTTCTTGCATGAAATGAAATCTACTTTACTTTAAGATACTTCAAAATTCTAAGTGAATTGGAAGGACGAAGAAGCCTCGCTAGTTACTCACAACAACAGAAGAGATCATCATCAACGGAAACTCTTTTTATTGAGAGAGTGTTCACAACAACTTCTTACAAAGTATTCAAATGGAAGACTTTCCTTCCTTTTCTATCTAAAGCTAAACTATCAAACTATACTACCTTCTATTCTATCAATCTCTCTCTATTCCTTCTTTGCTATTCTAATCTAATCAAGTACAAATGAGGGGGGATGCCCCTTTTATAGATGGCCAAGTCCAGTAGACGGCTTAGATTACAATCAAATGAAGGGCTCAGATCGAGCCACATAATCCCTAACCCTAAAAACTGCCACCACGAGGAGTGGAGTAATAAATGAGCAAATAATGTCCACCACCTTCTAGAAGGCTCCTGTCTGGAAACGCATTCACACTATTCTTTCTTTGACTGCAAACTGGATGAGTCTGGTCGCCACTGCTTCAACTTCTTGGACTGATATGGCAGGCACATTCTCGATCTAACTTCAATCCTGCTATCCCTTTCTCTTGCTCGACAATGATTTTCCTCCTTGATGTCGTTCTTCAACTTTGAAGTACTTGATGGTGACCATTAACGCTTGGGTTCCCGTCTTTCCCTCCATCCTGAGCTTGGAAGGATTCTCCAATCTTGGACTCGATCATTTCTTCTTTGCCACCTACCTCCCTGAATTGAGTGCATATTAGATTATTCCAACACTTAGCCATTTCTTCCAACATGCAACTTTTCTTCTTTCGAGGTTGAAACGTAGTCTTGGAGTATTTGCTCCATCACTTCAATTCCTCCCACTCTGGTTCTGATGTTTGTCCTGCAAATGAAAGAAAAGCATTAGAACACTTAATAATATAAACTCTCTTTATTTACCTGATCTCTATGTTCTGATCTCCAAGGCCTGAGCGATCTCCAGATCTGATAGGGTTCATCATTTTTTTTATCGAGCAAAACTTTTTCCTTCTGCATAACTTTTCATCACGGGTGCATTTAGGGACCTGTGTCTAGAATTTGTGCCTTAGAAATTTCTCCACCTTGAGGGCGCACTTGAAAGCCTGATGTTTGAGTTTTATTTCCTTCTCAAATTCCTCATGCCTTAGGCAAATTTCCCCTTCTTACCTATCTTCTTTCAAGAGCTTGACACTTCATCTTGAGGGCGCATTTCAGAAGACACTTACTTCATCACTTGCCTTAGAAAATTTTCATATCTTCACTCTGGCTTGGAAAATCATCTAGGCATCCAACTCCAATTCTTAGCTAAGGCACTTTATTTCTCTTCTTGCCTTAGAAATTTTTTATTTTGTTTTGCCTTAGAAATTTTTTATTTTGCCTAGGAAATTTCATCAATCAGGTGCCCATTAAAAATATCTACTTCAAAATCCCCAGAGAGGTGTGGAAAATTTCAAAATCATCTCCTTGTTTAAGATACTCAAGACCCAGAAAAAAATTTTCCCCAGAAAATGCAAAATTCATGTGTATACCTTCGAAGGGGTACATTTATTTTTTTATATTTTCCACCTTTGAAAAATATTTCATCACCAAAGTTTATCCCCACTTTTTTTTTTTCTGTGTTTTCACCAATCAACCTCTTCAACTTAGGCGCATTTGACCCTCTTCCCTTTCATTTTGCCATACTTGAATATTTTCCAATCACTTGCTCAAGTTGGGCGCATTTAGCCCTCTGCACTTCCAATTTCCTTGCCTTAGAGAAATTCCTTCATCATTTTGCCCTCTTGGGCACCTCTAGGGGGGTGTGATTTCAATTTCAAACACCTAGACAAATTCCTAGTCTCCCCTTCTAGCTTAGGCGCATATCATCCCTTAGACTTTTAGTTTCATTGCCTTAGAAGAATTTTCAAGTTTGACTCAAGCTTGGGCGCATTTACCATGGCCTACTTCCAGTTTCCATGACTTAGAAAACTTTCAACACTCAATTCTTGACCTAGGTGCATTTGGAGGTGTCAGCTTCTAGTTTCAATGCCTTAGTAACATTTCCTACCCTTCTCAAGGTCCAGGCGCATATGGAGGCCCCTTCTATCAATTTTCAAGACTTAGTCAACTTTCAAGTTAGCTCCAAGCTTAGGCGCATATGAGGGAAGGAGCTTTCATTTTACCATACTTAGAAATTTTCCAACTCATTTCAAGCTTGCAAGGGCGCATTTTAAAGGGTGTACTTTCAATTTCAAGTACTTAGTAAATTTTTACCCTCCAGTCAAGGCTAGGGCACATATGAAGGCTTGAGCTTCAAGTTTTCAACACTTAGTAAATTTTACCCTCCAATCAAGGCTAGGGGGCATTTAGCATAGTGAGCTTTCAACTTTCTACAGTTAGAATATTTTTCAAGTGTCCCTCTTTACCTTGGGCTCATTTTGACCTTGGAGCTTCCAATTTCTATGCCTTAGAAAATTTTTGGTGCCATCATGCAAGTTGGGCTCATTTTACTAGTAGAGCTTCCATTTTTGCATACTTAGAAACTTTTCCATGCCCCTTCACAAGCTTGGGCGCATTTTGATGGGCCTCCTGCCATTTACCAATACTTAGAAGATTTCGAAGCTACCTCCTTGAGATGGGCGCATTTTGGGGGTGGAGGAGGAATAAACACTTTGCCTTAGAAAATTTTCTCACCCTCTCTCTATCCTTGGGCGCATTTTGCTTGTCTAGCAGGAATAACCCAACGCCTTATCAACTTTTCTTAACACCTCTAGAGATGGGCGCATATAGGGGGTCTAGGAGGAACTTTTAACACAGAATATTTTATCACGTCCATTTCTCCTTGAGGGCGCATTTGAGGGGGTGAGCAAGAACATCTTCATGACTTAAACTTATTTTCCTCACTTCTCTTCATGACAGGGCACATTTAGGGGGGTCCAACAGGAAATTTTCATTCCTTGAAAACTTTTTCATCCTCTTGCCATTCTCATCTTGGGCACATTTGACAGGGGTGAAGGAATTTGTTCAGACTTAGAAAATTTTTCATGGCTTGCTCGCTCCTGATTTACTATATTCAGTAAGTCTTTGGTTTTCACTCCTCTAAAGCTTGGATTGATTTGAAATTCGTGCCACAGGATCTTCATGATCAAGTTGATCTGTTCACACTGCCATCTCGGGCTGACTTGCTATTTATAGCATGTTTCTGGAGGTGTTTTACTATTTATAGTAATTGGTTGATTTCGAGACTTCCACAACTCCGTTCAACTTGAAATTTGAATGATGTGACCCTCATGGGATGACCTGCCCATTCACACTAGCGCCTGCTGTTGACTTACTATTTATAGCATGTTTCTAGAGTGCCTTACTATAAATAGTAAGTGCTCAGATTGCCTTCAAATTTTACGAGTGAATAGCCTGAAAGATACTGATCATAGTGGGATACACCGGTTTTCGGAGAATCTGGTGTTTGACCCCTCATTTTGGGCCCCGAAGTTGGAAACCCTAATTTGACTTGCATGTTGCTTAAACGATCTTCGTTTGACCCCATTTCTGTTGCATGTCAGTCAGTTTGTGATGCTGAAGTGCTGGGCAGCTGCCAGAGTGGATCTGCTAAAAATAGTAAGTCCCTAGAAAAGTGACCAACTCTATTTGCATGTCACATCATTGCGTAGCTCTTGAAAAACCCATAAAGAATAACCTAACATGTGCTGAAAAGTCTGGCATGCAAACCCTAAAAATAGCCTCTGAAGACGGTTCTTGAAAAAGGTCCTGATCCTGGTTTGCATGTTATACCACTATGAAGATTTCGAAAAACCCACAAAGAATGTTTAGACATGTGTAGAAAATTCCAACATGCAAACCCTAAAAATAGCCTCCGAAGGCTGAGTGCTGAAAGTTAACATCTCACTTTGCATGTTATATCACTGCGCAGGTCTCAGGAAACCCATAAATATTCTTCAGACATGTGTTGAAAAACTTCGCATGTAAACCCTAAAATCTGCTTCTAAAGGCATTACTTGCTAAAAATAGAAAGTTGTCAGATCTGGCTCAAATTTTGCAGATGAGCAGCTTGACATGCTCTGGATGCAGTGTGATGATCAGAATTTCAAAAATGCTGAGAGAACGCTTTGAATTGAACACTTACTAAAAATAGTAAGTTGTCGGAATCCAATGAAATTTTGCTAGGAACCTGCTGGGAGCATGTTGAATGCATTACCAAACTTAGATTTCAATTCATTCACTCAATTTGACTCCAAACTGGCCAGAAGACTCGAAACCCTAATTTTATGGACTTAGCCAAAACTCACGTTCAAGCTCAAAGGTGGGCACATCCCCGGAAAGACAGACGAAACAAAAGAGACAATAGCAAAACGAACTGAAAACCAAGCTAAAAGACCCGAACAAAGCAAAAATTAGGGGGTCCCCATTTGCAATGGGGCGATGTGTGAAAAGGTCACAACACCTCCCACTTCGCCACCATCGCAGCAATCACCAGACCCGATTGACTTAGATCTGCCACCTCGCAACATCACTACGTAGTCTCATTCATCGGGCATTGAAGGGCCTAACATTCCTCCTTCTAGCGAGGCTAGTCAGGATTCATTTTGGCTTGAGGGTCTCTTGGGAAGAAAGAGAGAAAGGCCATCCTACCAGTTGGACTTCATAGAATTTGACCATGTCCCTCAAGACATGTCAGTAAAGAAGCTGAAGAATCAAGTCCACGTAGGAAGGAATGTCGATAATGAATTTGTCATAGAGACAGTTGCACCGCTTGAAGACAAGAATGCACATGAGGTAGGGGTTGAGGACTTCACCTTGTTGAAAGTCAACCTTACTAAGACCACTTGTTAGGTGGAGGTAGATCTCCTTGAAGTTGCATCAGTGAGCGTCAAGGAAAGAATGGCTAAGGACGGAAAAGAAAAAGTAGCCTTAAAGGCTGAAAACCAACAGTTGAGATTATACATATCTAGCTTGATGCATAGTACTCCAAACATCTCTGCCTTGCCACGAGAGATGCTAGACCTCCCCGTGGAGCAAAATCATCACTAGCTGATCCTGTATGGAAAACACTTGAGAAGTCAAGTGGAAGAACTTGTCATTAGAGGATAGTGTATAATTACGGAGTTGTACTAGTTGAGGTCCAGAGTTCATGAACTTCGCGTGGACATTCAACAATCAGAGCAAAAGGTAGCAGAGAAGAGGCCCGGGGATGAGATTACTATCTTAGACTTGCAGTTGGCGTACCAATCAGTTACTATAGTGGAGAACAAGCAACATCTTTTTGCTTGGAAAGAACTTGCATACAAGGTGAAAGCATATGACACCAACTCTGTAGAATTAATTGAATACCGACATATTGTAGCAGGTGTTATCAAGTTCGTAAGAACATTGGTAACATCTATCCCTTGCCTTTACTAGCACGTTGAAGGTGCATACATCGAGCTAGCCGAAGTGCAAACATAGTTCCAAAATCTCATCCATGACAGTTTTTGTGGTGACCTTGTTGGTTGCGAGTTGAGTAAGATTGTAGTCATGTGAACAAAGCTGGATGATGCAGCTGCAAAGAGTATTGAATATCGGTAGCAGATTGCGAGTGGTGAAGTGATGCTTAGGCGACATGGCATCATCCTACGAAGCATTGATTGCCCAGAGGTAGAAGAAGTCAACAACTGGCTAGAGGAGTTGTTGACTAGAGGTGAAGAGGTGTAAAACACCTAGTTTGGACATTCTACCCTCCAAAATAGCATGATCAATGGCAACAGGAGTTAACTTGATGCCCCTTTCCAAGTTAACACACTGTCCCATTGATCACGCATGTCAGATCCCTCTAATTATGGATGTCTATTCTAGATCTCCACTAATTGTGGATATCTATTTTGGAGGCACTTTTGTAATTTGAGTTCACTCTTAGTTTAGTTTCAGTTAATTGAAGTAGATTTCCAATTAACTGCTTGATCACCTACTTTTAGACATAGGAATAAATCTTGTAGATTGGCAAGAACTAGTTGTTAACTCAAGGAGATTTTAGGGTTGCCTACTCCTTTGAGTTTCTATAAATAAGAGCCTTTGCTCATTACTTTGTAACCTTTATTTACTACACAAAATTGTTGTGCCATTGTGCCAACAAGCTTGCAAGTCTATATTTGTTCACTCTAGGATGAGAGTTATTTGGTTTGATAAGCAATCGTGTATGATTTCCTACCTTTGCTGTCCCAAACCTTTGTAATTCTTTGAGAAAGTTTGAAGAAATAAATCAAAAGGAACATGCAATTTGATCGAAAGTTTCAAGTTCTATCAATGTCTTGTTCTTATAATCTATTGTTTCAATCTACCCCTTGGACAGGGGCTGTCACCTCCTTGGGAATTTCGATGATAATGATTATCATTTGATGTTGTGTAATGATCTGTATTTCAGCCTACACTTTGGACAGGTGTCGTCACCTCCTCGAGAATCCTGATTTCTAGTTCATCGTCCTTTGTTGTTTCCAGTAAGTTGCATCCCAGCCTATACCTTGGACAGGGGTTCCTCCTCCTTGGCAATCTTGAGATCCAACTTATTGTAAGAGTGTTTGCTTTCATAAGGCCTTATTCCAGCATAGATTTGAATGTTCAGAGCCTTTGGATGCATTCTAAGAGACGGTCGGCCCAAGTGATCCAACCATACCATTCCTGCTCCTATATTCTCTTTCTCTGTTTATCTAGAGAAGATAGGATAGATTAAAAGTTAGCCTAGTTGTAGTTAAGATCTGCTAAAACTAGAGAAAACCTTAGCTGCAACACATTGTGTTTATGCACCCTTGTGTCCTGCCCACTGAGTAAAAAAGAGAGGAACATTAGCCTATTTTACTTTTACACAAACATGAAAAACAAGAGGGAGCTTCCCTTCCATAATTTGAAGTGTAGTTATCACGCACTGTGCATAGCTGTCCGTTTCCAATAAGCACTCCAGAAGTGCTGTAATGACCCCTTTCTGGTGGAAGCACTTAAACCCAAATCTTGTATTCAAAGTGTTCCTCAAAGAGACATTAGAACATTAGGGATAAATGAATTTCAATAATAACCTCTAATAAGATTAAAGATGACATAAATGTTCTGATCTTGCCTAAGGTTTATTCATTTCTTTCTTTCCATTCACTATGAATGATTCTAAACATATATTTCATAGATACATCAGAGCAGGTATTGACAACTTTCAATATCCCATAAATGGAATCTTATTAAATACCATTTATCATTATGGTGAACGTCTAGAATCATTATTTCTTATTAGGCTCAATAATTGCTGCAGGCATCATTATTGAATAATTGTAGGCCATATATTATATATATTACCTTGTATATCTAAATGTATCTAAATATACCCTTAGCGATTATTTACACGTCATTCCAACTCTCATTTTACTGTTCCTTCTATTATCTATTCAAATATAAACATAAATCATAATATACTTAAATATCTTCAGAAGTATCAATTGAGAGTTAGAATAACAATATACTTATCTTACTATTATTACCTTCTATATGCATAAGTAATTAGGAACCTTTGTTCAACATTCTTACCTTACTTGGGACTGAGCAGGTCCCGGAGACTACCCTACCTTTCAAAATGTCTTTATTCCTCTTATTTCTTCTAAGACTTAACCACACCCCCAGGTTGAGTATGATCTTTGCCACGATGATGATTTGTATCTTCTCCATTTTCATTGCACTAGACTTCTATTCCCCGTGTGTCTTCTCCAGCCGCGATGATCCATTTCTCCATCTAGATGATAATTAACGACTTTGAAAGGAGGTGCTACCTGGAGCGGCATGGTGATATTTGCATAATTAAAGCACAAGCCGATTCATTATATCAAACTTACTCAAGTAATGTTCATTTTAGGAGACTATTGGTAATATTCTCGATCATATTCTGCCAGGATGACGATCACTCTGTTCCCTTAGGAGCGACTTGTTCTTCTAGATGAAATGGGCGAATACCTTTCTCTTGCAGTGACGACAACTGATGTCTTCCTGTCTCTTTTGTTTCTCGGTCAACAAAGAGACGTCTATACTTTCCAGCGGTTGATGATTTCTTGTTCTCTTTCGATTTGTTTCCCTATTTCTAATGCTAGCGGTGAGGCCCAAAATGTATTCTTTTCTCGTCACCATTCTCCGTCCCGAAGAATGGCCTTAGTGCATATTATGATGAATTATTTCTATGTATCATTCTCTGTCTTGACATGATAGAGGTTTGTTGCGTTTACTCTTTCCTTTTATTCCTGCGTCCTTCACCTGACTTGGTTCATACCCGATTGTACTGTATTTATTTCTCTCCGACAGTTAACATATATGTCAGGAAAGCACTTGATCGATTAGCTTGTGGTGCATAAGAGCCACTCCTGTCATTTACTTATTATTTAACATTAGTTCCTAGACTATTATTATTTTCTATCGTAGTATTCCCTTGCCCCATGATTCCTTTTTTCTTGCTAAATATATATTTTTCCCTGAACCGATAACCCCTCCTTTAAACATTCCATAGACTTTCAAAAGCGACGTGACTCTTAGATTAACCGCTTGAGATGGCACCAATTGATTATATTAATGATCTTAATATCTACTTTAAATAATAAATATATTATTACTGATGATAATGGTATTTCAAATAATTTACATATTTAATTTTTGATTTGTTTATATACTTTAGTATTTATATATTATAGTGATTTCAATATTCATATAGCATTATCGATTTATAATTATAATTATAATTATAATATTATTTCGATAATTATAATTATAATAATCTTTTCAAAAAAATGTAATTTCTTATATTTATATTTTTATATTTATCGGATTCTATTATTCGTATTATAACAATTTCAGGGGACATGACAAGTGCTAATTGAAACGCCAACATTGTTTATTTATTTTCTTGTTTTTCATTCGATGCTATTATAGTATATATTATATTTTTATTTTATAATAATACAATTTTATAATTTATGTTTAAAGTTTTGAATTTGTAAAATGAAGTACTAAATGTTGTATGCAAACTCAATAGGCTGCAAGTTCTTTAGCTAAGTAGAATTATAGTACATACTCCATCCACTTGATCTATATACATTGCAACCTTCATCTCTTCTCACATAGGAAACCTGAATACAGTGAGGGTGTAACAAAGAATTGGGATCTAACCCTTGAGTGTGCCGATTTAGATGCTACAGCTGCACAACTTGCCTAAGTCTCTATAGATGAGGTGGCTTTTGCACTTGACACACTTAGTTGGAGTGGCAATCTAGTTGATTGTGGTTCAAATGAAGTTGAACCAATTAATGACCTTGATGCTTTTGATGAAGAAGAATATGAATACTAATAAATATTGATTGTAATTTGAATTTCCATTGTGTAATGACATTTTGAGATTTGAGTATTTTTATTTTTGCAAATTATGAATATGAGGTATTTAAATATTCTATTTAATGACATTTATAGGTATCACTATTCTTATAATTAGATTTATAATTTTAAATTATATATATATATATATATATATATGTATGTATTTTCTTGTACCCGTACCCAAGAAAAAAAAAAAGCCATACCTCCGGATTGGTACCTGTACCAATAGCCGCACTCATACTTGAACTGGTAACTTGGGAAAAAGGGAAGGCAATTGTTAATGTCTTTCTCAGAATATCCATTCCTTATCCTATTTCTAGCATGTTTGGTGATTGGAAGGGTTTTATCATGATAGAAAAAGCCAAAAGCACAATTGTTGCTCACATCCTAAATGGAAATGTGAAGGATGATAAACCGGTTAGAGCAAATGGTCTCATTGGGTTCAAAAACAATTTTTTTTGTACTTGATTCTTAGATGAAATAGGGGATTTTGAAGGCTTTGCATGATGTACCCATGGTGGAACACTTTAGATCCTTGTAATTTCCCTTCTCAAGCTTAGTTAGCTAATAGACAATTAGCCTAATTTTCGAGTTATTGTAGGCTAATTGGTAAGGAAAAGGGGACTCCAAAGTTCTTGGAGAGAACAAGTTTAACAATTTAGGGTTTCTATTCTTAGCGATGAGTCTAGTTAATGGTGCGGATCATAATGACACTTTTAGAAGTAATTTTTGGCTTTTGGGGAACTCTCCAAACTTCTTGGAGGAGGAATCTTTTTTTAGTAAGTTACCCAATGGACTATGATCATCATCCCAAGTCTTTACTATCATGTTGGTGTGATCAAAGTTGATTTCAATATCATTTCAGTGCTTTCCACAACTTAGGTAAAATAACTTATTTATTCACGCAAGTTTCTAATGTTAAAATATTAAGGTGAAAAGCTTAAGTGTGTTATCTCTTTTAAAAGATATAAAGTGAGCTCAAAAGTGGAAAGCCTAGGACATGGGGTCTTTTTGCTCATTAAAATGTTGTAATCTTTCTCAAAAGATCATTTTGGAGGAAAAGAGAATTATTATATTTTAAAATTGAATATTTCCCTCCAAAAAGCGATGTAAGGCAGATGTGTGCTCATTTGAGAGGTTAGACTTGTGAATGATATTTTTATGTTGTTGGAATGAATTTGAGTTCTTCCAAAGCTTCTTGAGGATGAAAACCCTCTTGGAGTTGCTGGTTCGGGGACGAAAACCCCCCTAATTGGTCTTGGTAATTCCATCCAAGGATTATAGTTGTGCTATAGATCAAAATTGCATTTTGGAGTTGCGGTAATGGTTGTCTTTGGTGTTTTCTGAAGTGTTGTTTTAATTTGTTTGTGAAGATTTTAAAAGTGATTTGGGAGGTGTTTTAGCAGGCTATAGTTCCTCTCATGGCTGTACCATCTAAGGGAGTCTTATTTGCTGGATATGAACCTTATTTCTCCCTCTTTTGAGATGTTAATGATATTATCAATGTAGGCCATGCAGTGTAAGTCTTGTAGATTTAACCATTCATTTGGCCATGCCATTCACTGCATGTAGTTGGAGGTTGGTGTGGGAATTCTAGGTTGGAGCACCTAGGCGCTTAGGGTTTGCAAGCAAGTTTCAAACATCAAACTAGTGAATTTTTGAGTTTGAGAAGAGTTTTGATAAAATTTATGGGTTTCTGTACCTTTTGTATCAATGCCATTACAGTCCTGCAACTTGCATGATTTCATTATCAGATTTGCTTTTTCCATTATCTAGCAAGCTATGATGGAGTTTGTAGCTGTTTTTGGGAGTCTTCCCAGCTTGTGTTCATGTTCGATGTGTTGGGTGTGAGTTGTCAAAGATCTATAAGTGATTGCTTGCTGTCCAGACTTGTTGCAGTGTGTTTCCAGAGCATTATCAGACTTGTACCAGCATATTCCTCATCATTTATCAAGGTATATTGTTGTTGTTACAAGCTAGGTGGGTTTGTTCATGATTATTGGCTCTAGTTGGGTATTACAACAATCTTTTTTATCATGAGCACTTTATATCAGTAGTATTTTCCTTTACCAGCATTTACTTACAGCAGATACATTTGATATTGTTGCTTATGGGCTAACATTGTAAACACTGAGGTAGTACTGCCAGTGTATTTAGCAAAAGGCTTATTTGAATCATGTACTCACCCCATTGAATAAGTGGTAGCATATATGGATTCCCATTGAATAAGTGGATGGCTTGGTTTTACTCATCCCATTGCAAGTGGTTTCATTGCAATTTACCTTCCCATTGAATAAGTGTAAGTGCTTTTATTTTCATTGTACTAATCACTTTGCAAAATAAGTGTAAAGTGAATTTCCTTTCAATATTGTATATGCACTCCATTGACTAAGTGGTATTGGCTGTCTTGCCGTCTAGTGCTTTACTTTTAGTCGCTGCAATTTAATTTGGTATGTAAATCCTTTCACCGTATACTCTCACCTTGCCCACCTTGGGAATTGGGTGCTCAAAAAGTGGAATGGATATTGCATTGTAATTTCACTTTTGATTGACGTAAATTTAAAAAATAAATAAAAATAAAATCTAGGGTGGTTACTACAGTGGTACTAGAGTTGCTGAGCTTGCCAACCTATGTATCTATCTCTGTCATGCAACTTGTTCTCTATGAGTGAAAGAGAATTGAGATACTATAACAGAGAGCAAAGGAAACAACTCTATTTGTTGCCACAAAACCTAGTAGAAGACCCCTATTTAGAGTCCCTAGTTGCACGTCAAAATCCTATAGTTGATAGTGAGGTTTCATTAGGAAATATATCAGAAAGAGATAAGGGTATTGCTACTCCTGAAAGTTTAATTGCTAGAGTAGAAAGGAAGTTTGATGTCATGCTTGACAGGATGGTCAAAACTGCTTGCTAAAATGAATTAGTGTGCCTCAATCCTCGCCGGTTCAAAATGGAGTGCCTCCAAAACTAAATATTCAAGTTAGCAATGGTCAAATTGTTGTCGTTGCTGTTGGGTCTGTTTCAAGACCTCTCCAACCTAATTTTACTCGTAGAGAGGAGGCCCAAGTTGTGATAGAAGCTCAAATTCCCATGGTGGATGAAGTGAGGGCATGTTATGCTGAATATGATACACTTCCCTTAGAGAGTTGAGACATTTTTCCTTTGGATCAATTTATAAATTAGAAGAGAGGTAGAGGAAGAGTTGATGATAGAGGTCTTGTGGTGCAGAGAGACTATTAGCAAGCTCTTGGGAAGGTGACTCTTGTACCTTATGATGGGAGTGATAAGTGCGCTGCTTGTGCTTGGGTCCAAAAGTTGGGCAATTTTTTGTCCTTAAGACCAATGTCGGAAGAGGATGTGATCAATTTTGCCACATTGCATTTGGATGGAGTAGCCCACAAATGGTAGTATCATGGCTTGGTGACTCAAGGCCATAACTTTATTACCACCTATAATGAGTTAGTGGTGTGGATCATTGTGACACTTTCAAAAGTGATTTCCAGCTTTTGAGGAGCTCTCCAAACTTCTTGGAGGAGCAGTGTATTTTTAGTAAGTCATCTAGTTGGCTTTGATCATCATCCCAAGTCTTCAGTATCATGTTGGTGTGATCAGAGTTTGATTGCGTGGGGATTCTAGGCTAGAGCACCTAGTCTTTGGAGCATCTATCACTCAAAATGGAGGTCTGAGTTTGCAAGCAAGTTTCAAACATCAAATTGGTGAACTTTTGAGTTTGAGAAGAGTTTTGATAACATTTATGGGTTGCTGTACTTGCTGTACTAGCACCATTACAGTTCTGCAACTTGCATGATTTCATTATTAGATTTGCGTATCCATTTTTCAACAAGGTATGATGGTGTTTGTAGCTGTTTTTGGGAGTTGTTCTAGCTTTTGTTCATGTTTGATGTGTTGGGTGTGGGTTGGCAAAAATTTCTGAGTGATTGCTTGCTGTCTAGACCTATTGTAGTGTGTTCCTAGAGCATTATCAAACATGTACTACCATATTCCTCATCATTTATCAAGGTGCATTGGTGGTGTTACAAGCTGGGTGGGTTTGTTCATGACTATTGGCTCTAGTTGGCATATTACAATAATTTTTTTTATCATGAGCACTTTATATCAGCAGTACTTTCCTTAAATCGGCACGCACTTACAACAGATAAATTTGATGTTGTTTCTTATGGGCTAACATTGCAAACATGGGAAGGTAGTACTATTAGTGTATCTAGCAAAAGGCTTATTTGAGTCATGTACTCACCCTATTGAATGAGTGGTCGCTTGTATGGATTACCATTGAATAAGTGGATGGCTTGGTTTTATTCACCCCACTGAACAAGTGATTTCATTGTAATTTTCCTTCCCACTAAGTAGAAGTGTCGTTATTTTCATTGTACTAATTACTCCACTAAATATGCGTGAAGTGAATTTCCTTTTAGTACTACATATGCACTCCATTGAATAAGTGGTATTGGCTAGTTTGCTACCTAGTGCTTTACTTTCAGCTGCTACAATATAATTTGGTATGTAAATCCTTTCACCATATGCTCTCACCTTGCCCATCTCGGGAATTGGGTGATTAGAAAGTTGAACGGATGTTGCATTGTAATTTCACTTTCAATTAATGTAAATTTCAAAAAAATAAATAAATCTAGGATAGTTATTATAATCCTACAAAACTTGTGGGCAAATAAGAGAGAGAATTACTTGGAGGTGCTTCAAAGAAAATGTTGCTAAGCATATCAAGGTGAACACAACTTACCATATAAGTGAAGGAGAGTGGTTCATTTTTGTAAGTTTACTATAGCCATTACATACCCCTGAACAAAAATGGGAAAATTTGACCCAGGAATTCATCACTAGTCTGCCCATAGTAAATGGTAAAGATTGTGTTTGTATTGTAGTGGCTAGATTAAATAAGAATATACACCTAGTTGTTATCTCTCAAGCATTCAAAATTTCAAAGCACATCATGCGGTGGAATAATCTTTCAGAGAGGTGATTGGTTACATTGGTTGCATCAAAATATTGTCAATGATAGAGATAGCAGATTTGTATGAGGTCAAAAACACATGCCTACTCGTAGAAGAACAAAAGAAAACTTGGGAAAAGAAAGGCTGCACCATTTTACTTGACAAGTGGATAGATGGTATGAATAGGACACTCATTAACTTTTTAGTGGCATTAGGGGGCAACGAGTCTTTTTAAAATCAATTGATGCCTCCAATAAAATAAAAAATGCAGAGACCTTGTGCAACATATTGGATGAGGTGGTGATGGAGGTGGCAGTGGAAAATGTCATTCCAATAGTGACTGGATATACAGCTACATATGTGGCAGTTGATTGACTTCTAGAGGCGAGGCAGCCAACATTGATTTAGAGCCCTTAAGTTGCCCATCGTCTTGACCTACTCCTTGAGAACATAGGGAAACTAAGCTAGGTGAAAAATGTGGTTGAAGATGCAAGGAATATCACAAAGTATATCTACAACCACACATGGGTCCTAAATCTTATTAGAGAGCACATTGATGGCAATGATCTTGTACGATTAGGAGTCACATGCTTTACCACTAATTTCCTCACCTTGCTGAATATATTAGCTACAATTCCCAACCTTAAGCACATGTCTGTGAGTGAAAGGTGGTTAAATAGTCCTTATTGTAAGGAGGCTGAAGTAGAGAGGGTTGTGGAGACCATTTTTGATGATAGATTTGCAAAAGATCATGGAGGAGATAATCAATGTATGTTTTCAAACTTCGATTTCTATTTTATTTATTTATTTTCTAATGTTAGAATTTGCGAATGTTTTAGAATTTCAATATTTAGGTGTTAGAAGTAGAACCCTTGATTTGAGTTCTATTATTGGTTGATGGGGATCAAAATACCATGGGGTATTTATTCAAAATACCATGGGGTATTTATATGAGGCCATAGATAAGTCCAAATAGGTGATTCAACATTTGTATTGGTCAAACAAGACCAAATATGAATTCATATGGCACATTATTGATCAAAGGTGGAGCCGACAACTCCACCAACATATTCATGCTGCTGTTTATTATTTGAACTCTAAGTTATTTTTCTCCGTTTCTTTCAAAGTAGATGCAGAGGCTATTCTTTGCCTCAACATATGCATTAAGAGATTGGTTGATGATGGTAACTTTCAAGACTTCATACTTGATTTGATATAGAGTTATAACAAGGTCGAGGGGGGTATTGTTTTATTCAAATTTTTGCATTCATAGGAGATACACTCTACAACTAGGTAAAGAAAATGTCAGTATGATGGTTTACTAGTAGTCTTCTATTTTGTTGGCGTAACAACTAACACCTCTGGAGTGCGAGTTGATACGGACAGCTATGCACACTATGCAACGAGTGCTCTTCAAATTAGGAGGGGAAGCTCCCTTGTTGTGCTTGACAAAAATGCTTGAAAAGGGAAAAGTAATCTAAACTATATCTTGTCTTTTTGTCTCAGCTGTAGAGGTACAAGGCTTTCACAAAAACTCTATACGTTGCAGCTAAGTATTTTCTGGTTTCGCTTAACTACAACTCACAAAACTAAGTAACTTAAACTATCCAATCCCCTCAAGAATTCAGAGCATGAGGAAACGGAGTGGGAATGATTATCTGACGATAAGCCGGGTACGGATTCACAACGTGAAGGCAAGGTGGCACGACTATCTGCTTGTCTGAATAGGCTTATTGGAAACAACAATATACGATAAACTAAGTACAAATTCTCAACTTGAAGGCAAGGTGGCACAACTATCAGCTCAATCTGAACGATTTTATTGAACACATAACATAAAGGATAGCCAACTAGGATAATAAATTGCATAGGCGAGACACGCATACAATCTACGATCAACTAGCCAGTATATCTAACTAAAGCAAGAATTCACCATCATAATTGCATGAAACCCAAGTGGCATAACAATTCATCACAATAGTAAATACTCATGAACAGATACAAAACGAGCAATATTACAGGCAAGGTAGGCACAACATATATTTCTCTTTCGTGCAAAAGTTATACAAATGAGCAAAAGCTCTTATTTATAGACATCAAAAGGTGTAGGGAACCTAAAATCACCTTGAGTCAACTATAGTCTTGCAGTAATGCATGCAGATTTATTGCTAAACCCTAATAAAGCAAACTATACAGTTAACTGGAAAGCTACTATCAATTAACCGAAACATCTAATCTAAAAATGGACAATTGTGCAAACATGCACATCCTTATTGAAAGCATGTTAACTGGAACACTACCATCAGTTAACGTAAACCCTAAATAAAACTCCAAGTGAATAAAGCTGATCTCAGAATAGATCTGAATGAGATGAAACAGAGTTAACTTGAAAATGTAACACCAAGTTTAACTCCTGTGTGTAATGTCTATTCTGAGAAGTGGTGAAGACTACTGATCGTGATCTCGAGCAATCAATCCTCAATGAGATTGTTAACTGTATCACTGTCTGAGCTCTGATACTTTGTCGAAGAATGCTATGCCTGCGCAGCATGTCCTCACCAGCTGAGATCTGGGACTGAAGTTCACCTCTGCTCCTTGTTGCTTCATCGAACAACTTTGACATGACTATAAGCTGATTAATCTTATAGCCAATGGTCTCCCCACTGAAAATAGTATGAGTGAGTGCTTGGAGCTCTAACTGTACATCAGTAAGCTCAACATAGCACCACCCTCAATCTGATATTGCCACGGTAAGCGAGATACTAAAGTCCTCACAAACCGGAGTGCACTAGTAACGTGCTCTCTACTCTCAGCCAACTCTGACGCCATAGTCTCCTCTATCTTTTCCTTGAAAACCAATTGTGTTTTCCAAGAGTAGATAGCTTCTTTATCCTCTGCATCTGTGACTGATTCATATGCCATACTCAGGTGAGCAATCATAATCTCGTCTTGGGGTCTATTAATCGCCATGTCTCACTCCTCATCCTGGAGACGTAGATGGAGCTCTCGTGTATTGTACCGCAATTGATATAACTCTGTAAGCATAGAATGGCCTCTAGCAACGAACTCCTCCTCCCATTCCTCCAAACGCTTGCCATATGCAACCAAATGATTAAGTTGGCCCTGTCTGATTTCAGCCTTAAGGGCTACCTTATCTTCTCCGTCCTTTAGCATTCTATCCCTGGCACTGTCTGTAGCAACCTGTAGGAGATCAACCTGAGTTTGGCGTGTGCTACAACCAAGGTTGACAGTGATAACCTCGAAGTCCTGAGATTCCAACTTGTCCAAGCTCTTCCCCTGTGGAGGTATAGCAGTCTTGACAACGATCTCCATATCAGTATTCCTCTCCACGTGGACCATGTTCTTGATCCTCTTGTCTGGCACATCCTGGTAAACTTGATAAAAATATGAATGATTAAGGACATAGGATGGCTACCTCCTCTTCCTTCCTAGTTGATTTTCAATCCAAGACTGGTCTCGGCTAATGCTACTGGAAGGATCTGTACTAGCAACAGGAGGTTGTGACGAGAGTGAATATGTAGAGGAACTACTTCGAGATGGGGAGTCTAAATCCAATTCAATATGAATTGGGACTGGTGACTGCTTTGGAACTGGTATAGGAACTTGAGGCTGAACCTCAGGCACTAGCGGACTCTGAACTAGCCTTTGAATTGGCTCTGTGACAGGCTGTCTGACAGGTTTCGTACGTGTATCAGTGGCAAGCGCCTTGCCTTTTCAATTGTTTGGCGCTTGACATTTCTTGGGAGGGTTACTCTTCTTCTGTTTAGGTTTTGACGAGGAAGGTAGCGAAGGATCCACCACTGGCGGCTCTGCTCTAGGCACACTTACCCTCCTGGTCTTCTTGTTGTCGAGGTAAAGTATATTGTTCTGTTTGACTCTACTTGACCTCTCTTTTACTATTGCGTATTCCTTGGCGTACCAATCAACTGTTGGCAGCAGCTGTGTGTCAACCTGCTCTCTGAAAAATTGAGGAAGAACTTCTCCCTCATTATCTGATAAACCTCCCACATCTTCTAACAAGAAAACAAAAATCTGTGAGAGAGAGAAGCGGCCATAGCTACGTCTACGAACCTCGAAGTCATCCATGCAATTTTCCCAATAATCCTCCATAGAAGGCTTATGATACGCGCATCCACCAAGGCGAGCTGTGTAATGACCCCAAAGATCATAGGCACGTACCTCAACAAGATACTTGAGATGATACCTCTTGAGCTTTTGTCCTGCAGCTTTGGCATCAACTGTCGTCTTGCACCAATATATTCCAAACTGAAAAGGAAAATTGGCAGCTGGTTTGTGCTTGCGACGCAAATGACGATGAACATCATGCAACTGCCTTAGGAACTCCATAAAAACCGTCTTATCCGAAGGATAGCATGGAAGCATGGCTGGATTTCCTATAAATCCATATACTCGGATACAAGTGTACGTCAGGAATTGAATAAACCAATCTGCCCAACCATCCATCGCTGCCCTAGCAACTGCCAAGATACGAACGTGCAACTCCTAGTCCAAATTTCTCACTGTATAAGTAAGGAAAGTCTCGTGAACACGCTTGAAATGATGTTCAGCCTTAGTGAACTCAAGCTGATCATAATAGGGATAGACTTTCTGAACACTGAGAATGCCGACGGTGTTTAGTCCTCAGAACTGACCCTGATAAGCAATCAAGTGCACGAGATAAGAACACATGTGAAACTCATGAGCAACTAGGAAACCGGTGGTCTGCTTGTGGATAACGTCGCTGATGAAGGGTGCCTAGTCATAATGCTCCTGCCCAGATATGATGCGACCAATGATGTAATACATCCAAGACTAGAAAACATTTGCATGTGATTGACCTGAGACACGATTCAAAAGTGTAATTAGAATTGAGTACTCATCCTTATACTCACCACGACCCACATTGTTTGGCAATTTGTTCTTTGCTTGCTTTAACCATCTTTCTGTCATTTTGCTCTGGCACTTGTCCACATCAGCGTTAAATGTATGCTCGCACTGCTCCATAGAAATAACTAGACTATTCGGGTGCTGAGGGATACCAAAACTTCTTTCAATGTCCAAAGGCTTGAGACTGCAAATAAATCGTCCATCTACTGACACTATCTCACGAATAGCAGAGTTGTAATGCTTAATACAAGACATCACAAACTCAATACAATGAACAGAGATAGGTGTGGAAGCGGCCTCTAATAACCCGGACTACTGAATGTTCTGAATAATCAAATCTCTGATTTTGACTGGATCTAGGACTGCCTCTGGTAGCACCTTATGGAGATTTGTCTCAATTGTCCTGATGAAGTCGTAAGGACTGATTTGGTCTTGTATTTGAGCTAAGTGTATTGCATTTTGAAAAACTCGCCTGTTGACTATGAACTCGACTATGTTCTGACAAGATTTCTAGAAAGCTAAAAATAGTCTGCTGAAGAGTTATTTTCGGCGAAAAATGTGAGATATGGGTTTTGTCCAGAAAAAGATTCTAAGACAACCCAAAATGTCAGAAATGCGAAAATCTGACTTCTACTTGACTATGCAAAGAATTTTCAGTTGAGAAAATTAGAAACTCAAGAACTGATGCTCTGGAGTTAAAAATTCCTAAAAATTCAAGCACATGAATTTAATTCGAAGAAGCTATATAGAATCGATCCAGATGATCAGACTTGCCAAAATCTGCCAACTTCAGGAACATGCAAATTGAATTTTGAGAGAAATTCGAGAATCAAAGAGGAGAAAGACGTTTTTATATGTCTTCTTTGAAAATCGCCCCCTGTTCTTCAAACTTGCTGATAAATGTGAACTTGAACCTGCAAAAAGAATTGTTTGATGCTTCTGATACTGGATTCTGATGATAAATTCGCCCAATCTGTGAGAATTCGCCTCTGCTCTGAAGAACTACGAATTTCTTTATGCTGGATGAATGTTTAATGATTGGCGCCATGAATAAATAGAGAAAATTCTCATCATAATATTGACTGCAAGATTTAAAACCTCGACTGAAAATAGAAAGCTTCTGATTGGACCCCTTCAATTCGAACTGAGACTTACTCGAAGTCCGGAATAAAAATAATAATATTTTCAATTATCATGCAATTTGAAAATTCAGCACAAAGAGGCACCAATTTTAGAAAATCGCCCTTTAATGCTCAAATATGCAAAAATAAATATAAAATATTATTTTAATCAGTTGACAAACCAAGTAAAGCTCTTGGATTCACCTGGCGAACTTCACTGATTTCAAAATGTCCTCATCTGTCCTCACAGGCGTCCATTTGCTCAAGATATCACGTTTTTTATTATTTTCCTACTTTGTTCTTGACTACAAAGTTACAACTGGCCATCTTCGACACTGATTTCCGGGCGACCAGGTGATGCTAGGACTGAGCAGGTGTATTCATTACGAAGCCTGCAGAACAAGGAAGAAATGTCTGCTGGGAGTCATCACTGCAAAATCCATTATTTAACACCTCAAAGAACTAGGCGCCCTTGATTAAATTGCCATTTTTTGATCTGTCTTCGTTTTTTCAGTATTTTGTAAAAGACCTCGCACGTATGAGCGTTTGCCAAATCTCGGAGGCTGACGGCTGGGCTCGTTGGGTAGCTGGAGTAATTGCGCACAAGTCTCGTGAAGACTGTGAAAGAAAATAACCTCATCGGATAGGCCTAAAGGCTAGGCGCCTCTGGCCTATAGAGGCTATAGTGAATATCTCATGTTTCTCCACCGTCTGATTTACGTGCCTGGTAGAATCTCTGCCACGATCTTTCAGAATCTTGGATTGACAAGTTGACTGGTGCGTTGCGAAACCGGATTGGAGTAGCACAGACGTCATGAAGACCTCATCTACAAACTCAATCATCTCAGGGGTCATTTGGAAGGGCGCCCCTGAGCTACAGGGGCACAATTTCACCATTTGAGGAAGTTCTGTGATGTAAACTCTCCTCGTAATCTCATCTTCTGACATTGACTACCGAAGCTCTGGAACTTGGATGACTGCATTCGATAGCTCGTCGGATAGGCAGACTAGTCGTGAAGAGATCAAATGTAGTAACAATCAAGAATACCAAGATCTAACCCCCCTTTAAGAAGTGCGCTCTTGAGCTATAGGGGCGCAAAAGCTGAAAAGTGACAAGCTTTTACAATCTGCAACCTTTGGAATCCTCAACTTCTGATGTCAGTTACCGGAGTTACGAGTCTCGGATAGCCTCACAGAATAGCTCATCAAATAACTGGGGTAATTCTGAAGAGATTGACTGTATTTATGAGCGTATGCCACAAAACTTGGACCTTCAAAAAGAAGGGCGCCCTTGGGCGACAGGGGCGCAATTTCGCTTTTCTTTGAGAAATCTTCATAAATTAACCACTGAAATCCTCGTCTTAGTCATTGAAATGACCATACAAAGGTATAATTGTCGTTGTGACATGCTCCTTGAAATATTCCGAGCCAAATTTTTTCGTTTTTTCAATTAACAGATTACAACATTACAAGCAAGTACCCGTTAAGGTTAGAAGATAAACCCAAACGTACGGAAACAACTCTAACCAGTATGGCACCGATGATGGTGAGCATTGGTCAGAGGGTCTTCTACTCTAAATACTGAAAGGGAACTCAACGTCAAGTATGTGCTACCCAATCCAATGCGGAGTGAGGGGCGACCATATGACAGAGTGATTACAATAACAATGCTTGAAAGAGAAATGCTGAAAGCTGAAAACACTCAACACCCAGAATGTGCTTGCTAACCCAGAATGGGAGAGTAGCTACCATAGGGCGGAGATTTATCTATTACAACAAGAACTGAAGGAAGAATAAGTATTACAATAACGATGAGCAATAATAAGAACAACTGGTCAGTACTACTGCCAGCTTACAAAGATGTTATTGCCTGCAATATCAAGACTTAAGTTGCTCTTTCAAATGATGCATTCAACAAGGAAGCTTCTACAAAGTATACAATGAAATCTCAACACCAACCAGATAAGGAAGATGCAGATTTCTTAAACTGTCATACAAATCTGCACTTTTTGTCATAAAACCAGCAACCTATGAATTTACTCATATGCTCATAACTCTCTCATTTCCCACCCAAATGATCTCAAATCTGATGCAATAGACACTCAAAATGATGGCGCCTAACTTAGTAATAAGAAATGGCATCTAAAAATGGTTATTAATTACTGACACGAATCCCAATGCACTCTAGAAAGTATGGCCTTCAAGGAATGACGGATTTGCATTATAAAATCATACGCTTCGTATTAAAATCTGCAAATATTCATGAAGGGGCGCCTCTAATAGGGAAACACAATGAGACAATACCCAGAACTAATATTTTTGTATTTTTTGAGATATGAATACAAACGTGGATCTGCTGTATCTAAAATGCAACCTTGGAAATACCTCTAAAATGCAGAAAACATAAACTGAAGAATTACAATGATGTTTACAATGCACAAAATCAAATGAACTCACAAATCTATCTTAAATAATCGAACCTCTCCACTAGGTGCTGTCTCTCAAGCACGAAGTCGAGCCCAGACTAGGAGGCATTCATTCCTCGAAGCAATCCCGCAACCATTTCGGCAGCATAACATTAGCATAGACAAAAGATCCCCAAATGATGCACAAGACTTCCTTTTTATAAGCTTCGTTTGACTTTACGAAACCCTAAAATCCAACTCAAAGTTCAAACCCTAATCTCTTCCTTCAATATGGCGTCCTTTTCACCTTTAGCTCAATAATCATATTTAATTAAAACATCACCTTGATAAGTGCGCCCAATTTAATTTGCTTGACTTTGGAGAACTCAACAAATATTAAATATAATCTTTATGAAGGCGCCACCCTTTGAGTCCACCTTTTAAAATAACCTTAAGTCATTCGACTAGGCCAAGGTGATAAATAACATTTTAATTATAATGTTATTTCAAGTGAAATGAGCTCGTCTTCCTAGAACTGCATTCTGAGGTCCAAAACTGAATACGCCACTTGAGTCAACTGAAGGGGAAGGTCAACTGCCTGATACCATCCTGATTACTGCCAAAAATAGAATTTACTAAAAATAGTAAATTCCAAAAAGTGCTCTGAATGCCGAGATGAACATACCACTGCGAAGCCCTCTGAAAACCCAGAAGGAATCCGCCATTGAATCCACCATCTCTGAACATCGACCTCCTCAAAAATAGGAAACCCTAATTTATCTTCCGACTAGCCTTCAGGTTTCCAGAAAAAAGGCCAACGGTCACAAGAACAATCAGGTTTGAGAAGGGGACATTACACTCCTCCATCGTGAAATGCTTCGTTCTGAGTCCACAATTCAGGTTCTGATCAATGGATACTGCCTTTGACTGACACAACATTGATAAAACTCCATGCTTGATATTGCCCAAAAACTATATTTGACATCATTTTAGCAATGTTTAGACTCTTTTATGCAAAATGCCTTAATGAAGCAAAAAAATTGGTTTGGGTACAACATATTTAGATATTTATTACCAAACCTTTTATCTGAATATAAGAAAATGTCAGTATTCAGTTGTTATTTTTATCTGTTTGACGACTTAACCAAAGAATATTTCTTGTAGTTCTATTTTATTTAAATATTAATCTTATTTGTTTGTTAAATTATAAAAGATATTTTTCAGTGCTTATTTAATATGTTGGCAGGTCATTGATGATCCATCTCCTTCACCTCCACGTGATCATTTTTCAGAGGAGTTTTGTTCCTTTGTTGATATTTGCCTACAGAAGAATGCGGATGCCAGGCCAACAGCAGAACAGGTTCAAGTTTATTTAAATTCAAATATACTATGAATTGTGAAATTTTTACATGATATTTGCTCTCTAGTGTAGGTTATCTGACTATGAACATGTTGCTTGTTTTCTGTGTAATGGAAAACTTGTTCCGGAAGTAATACACTTTTTTTAACATTTTTAACACAAGTTTTTGTTTTTTTTGGTAAATTAGGGATTTCAATTGGGTTATGTTAGATTTACTTTCTCCATTATTCTAATTATTGGAAGAAGAAGTTGGAAATCATGCAGAAATATATCTGGATGCAAATTACAAAACATTCTATTTCACTTGATGACTGTATATTTCTTTTTGCTGTTTTGAAAAATTAACCTTGTTTAAGTACCAAGATTTTCATTTTCTATGATGCCTTAAGCTATCAAGGGCAATGATTCATCATGCTATGGTCAACAGGAAATGCATCAAACAGGTTTGCCTTTCCCCAGTCAATTGCTTTGGCATAATACAATAGGTATGGTTGTTCAATGATTGGTTATGCATTCTTCTGAGATATGGCTGGCACTGACATTGGTGAACCAAAACCCCCCTTTACTAGGCTAATCCACTCTTTGATAGTGTAATGCCCATTCAAATGTATACAAATAAAATCCAAACATGGTTGCAATTTTCTGTAGTTACTCACTGGCTCAGTTACAAATTTAAGTGAGTTAGACTTCAGGATATGCCGATAGCATGATGGCGAATACTTAGACTATCTACCACTCCGCAATGTCTTCCTCTTGTGCAACTGTGTGTCCCAATCCAATATTCACAAAGAGGCTGATTAATTCATTACTCATAATAATATGATTCCATAAGTGAGTTAAACCGTTACTTTAGGCTTACAATAAGGCCTCTATGATCTCCGTCCACATGGAAGCATGTTTCTGATTAGTTAATTAATTAAGTAATTAAGGTATTAAGTTTCCTTCTAATACGATTCTGAAGGTTGTGATGGTTCAAACTAGGTCTGATCTGTAAATTAGAGGAACCTAGGCCTCACTGCTAGTCATCACATACAATTTCTTAATGAAATTTGAACTGAAGTTTCTAAGCAAACTAATAAACCAAGAACTCAAGGAAATTGAGAGAAACAAACACCATAAATTGAAGATGCAAAGGATACCCTAGAGAACTTGAATACTGGGAGAAAACTCCAACAATTATTGAGGAAAATCATTCACTTTCCATTATCTTTAAGGTGAACAAAATTTCAGGCCTCTTGGAGACAGAACCAGCCTGAAATCAACTTATTTCAGTTCCTAAGATATCTCAAATAGCTCTCCCATGCACACAGCTTTATTCTTTTGCCCATGACAATGTTTTAGAATCTATAAACACTTGTAGAGTTCAAAAAATCAACTCAAATCCTTCAATTATTGCCTCTTGGAGTGTTTACACAAGTAGTTTAGGCTACAACAGCCATGTCAGGAATCTTAGAAGTCTCCAAAACCCTAATGGAAGAAGATTTTGAAGTGTTCTTGGGTAATTTCTGTTTTTTCTATCATGGGATGAAACCACCACAGCAATTATGGAACTGTTCGCTGATGTAGCCACCCCTTTTTAATAGACACAGTACTGCCACTTGTTTGATGAAACCACAACCTATCTGAAATCGACGGTTTGACATAGAATCCCAAAATACTCTGTTTCTCCTGAAAGTTTCAATTTTTGATGTCTGAAATTTGTTTCATACATCTTTTGAGCCATGTTCCATTTTTGAATTAAATCATTTGATGTTTTTCCTTATCAAAGGTCTATTGTGTTAACACCATCAAGTTGGCTAACCAAAATAAGTGCCTCATTAACAATTATTAATTTTAAAATCCCACACCTGAGCCTAACCACCAAGGTGTCACCAAGGGTATTAAAGTGTGCTTCCTTAGAAGACTGAATGTAGGTAATGACACTGCAGCACTAATTAATTTTTATATATAATGTATTCATTTATTAGGTGTGTTACCCAAAATAAATTTTTTGCTTCAATAAGGCATTTTGGTAAAAATGGTCTAAATCTTGTAAAATTGTTGTCAAAAGCCAATTTTAGGTTAAACAAAACATGGAATTTTGTGGGTTTATGTCCAGGAAGATACTTACAAATTTTGAAAATTTTGAAAATTAGGGTTTCACGTCCCTATTTTTAGGAAAACCCTTAAAAGTAGGACCTTTCCAGAAATGACTCAAAATGATTTTGATAGGTCAATTTCACTTCATGATCATACTCGTCAAGCCAAAATAGCAAAAAAGTCTGTTTTACTTTGGTGGGTCTATTTCACTTTTTTAGGAGAAAAGATAGAACCTTCGAGGTCATCAATGGTAGATGGCCAGTACCAGGTATCAATATCCAAGCTTCAAACGCTGCACAAATGATTCTATGGTGAAAGATGCTCAAAAATATGCTTCATGACGGAGGGGAATTTCAAAAGTTGAAAAATGCAAAAAATAAGCTAAGTTTGGAATGTTGGAAGCTTCGTAGATCACGCACACGAACAATGAACACAGTCAACACATCAGCAATGGCGATGATGCAGTCGAAAAACACGTGAACGATAGGTGTTGGTGTTGCATGCAGACGGCAAGCGCGAATGGCGAATGGTGATTGCGGTCCACGTAGTTGACGACACGGTAAACACACAATGCGAGAAGGTCAAAATCATCAAGAAATGACTAACTCTAGAGCCAAGATGTGCCCTTGCTAGCCAAGGGCACCCATGAAGTCAAGAGGCCAACTACAGTTGTTAAGAATAGCAAAACCGGTCGTCCTCTCCAGAATTCTACTAGCTTTCCGACGAATCGTCAAGCAAGTTCACCAAATTCATCAAACACCGACAAATGAAGGTAGAGGTGGAAGATGCTGAGGGCGAGAGTCATAAAAAATGGTAGTCTGTAAAGGGAAATTGCACCCTTGTAGCCTAGGGGCGCCCAAGAATAAGACCATTGAGAAGTCAGTCTTTGGATTAGTAGTCTCTAGATGATCTTCCTAGCTTCAATCTAGCTTCGCAACGAATCTGTTTGCAAACGCAAAGAACATATCAAACAACAATACCTGTTGATACAATAGACACGTGAAACAGAAGAGGAATTGAAGTTCATTAGAGCAACTGCACCCCTACAGGCCAAGGGCACCCAACAATTTGGGCAGTCAGATAAGGTTTTTAGTAGTTTTCTTTTCCAAGGCATCTTCTCAAGATCCTTCCAGCTTTGCGATGAATCCAGTTGCCAGTCCACGGGCCCTGCCAAACACTCATAAACGAAGATCAAGCGTAAAACGTTGGAGGCAAAGACAAATTGAAAGATGTGAAGAATTGGCTAAGTACAGAGGAAAATGCACCCTTCTAGAAAAAGGCACCTAACTTTCTGGAGCACCAGATGCAACTTTCAGGCTTCGGAGCTTCCAAAAAGACCTCTTCGGAGTTGATCTGTTTTCATGATGAAACCGTTAGCACGAACATTGGAGTAGTCAAACTCCCAGCAACAATAGTCAAATTGGAGCATTTTATCGAGGGTTACAAAGTGCAAAATGTATCTCAAAGGCACAAAAGCGCTCCTGCAGGCTAGGGGCACCCAAGAATTTGAGCCTCATAAATTAGTTTTTAGAACTTGCACAAATAGTCATCCTTTCCAAAATTCTTCCAGCTCCGTGATGGATTCAACATCCAGTCCGCGGGAATCATCAATCACGGACAGCTACAGATTAAAGCATGGAGGGTCAAATTAAGGAAATTGAAAACCATCCAAGAAATTGACTAAGTTTGGTGAGAAAAAAGCACTCTTCTGGGAAAAAGGTGCCCAAGAATTCAAGCCACCAAATTCAGTTTTCTAGGTTCGCAACCTCTAGTAACATCTCTTCAGAGTTGATCCAACTCCGCAGTGAATCTGTTAGCAAGGCTTCACGATCAATTAGGCAACCAAAATTCAGGATTGAATGGAGCCTATCTATCAAGTAGGAGTTGAAAATCTTCAACACTGGCAAGGTGGCATCCATAGTCAATTCCTAGAAGTAGATTTTGAAGACTTTCTCAAGCCTAGGCATCCCAAAATTGGTGGAGAGTCTTTCAATTAACTTCCAATCACACAAATTGACTCCTCAATCATAAATTAGATGCCCTAACTGATGCTTCAACCTCAAATTGATATATATCAAGAATCTAGGCATCATAATTCATTATTCTTTGTAGGTTGAATAGCTCAAACATAGATATTTTCTCTCCAACGCCATTTGAAGGATCTAAGGGAAGCCATTGTCATTATTCATATTTCCAGGTCCAAGTTGCACAGAGGGACGTTTTTCAGAAGACTTCATCTCCAGGTGTCATTTTCCAAGGTAGCAATTTATAACTTCTAGCTTCTTCCCACACATTTCTTCTAATCTTGTCTTAGATTTCCTTGCATGTCCAAATAAACAATTTTTTTTCATAGATCTAGCCTTTTGGGTATGTTCATCACGAGATTGGCCACAAAACCCACGTGCCTGAATTTTCCGAAAAAGTTGCCCCATTGCTTCCATTTTTTAGGGTTTTTACAAAAAGTCACTTTTTTTAGAAACTGATGAACTGGGTTTGATCAAATCATAGGTGCCTATAATACCCATGTGCCAAAATTTTTCGAGAATGTTGTACCCAAAATAAATTTTTGCTTCAATTAGACAGTTTTCTTAAAATGATCTAAAGCATGTAAAATTGTTGTCAAAAGTATGTTTTAGGTCAAACCAAACATAGGCTTTTTGTGGGTTTGTGTCAAGGAAGATGCTTGCAAGTTTCTTAAAATTTGAAAATTAGGGTTTCAAACCCCTGTTTTTAAGAAAACCCCTAAAATAGGACCTTGTTGACGTGTTTTGTGACCGCACCAATCAGAATAAAGTTGCCAACGCTTCCCTATTCTCTCTTGATCAAAGTATTCCGCACGCTAAGATCGCAAGAAAGTTCGTGCGTTCAACTCCAAGGTTCTTTCAGTGCGAATAGGCTCAGTTTGGCTCGATGTGATTTGTTGGTATTTCAAGGGGACTTACGGAATTGTTCGGCAGCGGAGAAAGGAATTCAAATGCTTGAAAGATTTGTCTATGAAGCGTGGGTTTCCTATTCTAACCAGAAAGTACTGAATTTAAAGGGTGCAAGGTTAAGAAGATTCTAATCTACTCTAAGGCGTGGGATATGGAGCTCAACTTTAGAAAACTTCAACCAGGCTCTGCTTTGCCTCACTTCGGACAGCTTCCGCAGAACCGGTGCAATCTTCAGAGGAGTAGCTCAAGGTGTTCAAATCACAACTTAGCATGAAAATACCATCACAACGACGCATATAAACATACAAATCATGATCGAAGTTAAGTCCATGATATTCCAGTTGACCACACAAGGCACATTTACCATCAGCAAATACACTAGTGGTATGGATAGACGAAGTTGCTTAGATCAAACACCACATTCCACTGCTAACATCTACTTGCATGGAATGAAAATTATACTACTTTGAACTATTTTATGCTACCATTTGAATCGGAAGGACGAAGAAACCTTGCTAGCTACTCACAACAAATACGAAATTCACCATCAATGAAAAACTCTTTTATTGAGAGAGTGTTCACAACAATTTCTTACAAAGTTTTCAAAGGGAAAACTTTCCCTCTTCTTCAAACTACACTATCAATCTATACTAAGTTACTCTAAGCTATCACCTACTTGTCTCTCTACTCCGACTTCTACTCTAATTTTACTGTCTAATGAATTTCTACTGAAGGTACAAATGAGGGGGACTCCCCCTTTTATAGCTGGCCAAGTCCAACGGACGGCTCAGATTACAATTGACTGGATGGCCCAGATCGTGCCACCTCAGCCCTAAATAAGATTTTCCCTAAAAACCGCCACCAAGAGGAGTGGGGTAATAAATGGGCCATTAATGGCCACCATCTTCTAGAAGATTCCCGTCTGTAGACGCGTTCACACTGTTCTCGATCTTCATGTTCAGCCAATTCTGTTGATCATTTGGAGGAGGGTAAAATGGTCTCTAAGATTACCTCCTTAGATAATAAGATTTGATAGAATTCGGAGTTCAACTGCTCTTGATCCTCTTCTTGAAGTTGTTCTTCAATTTTGCTCGAGCTTCCATTCTTGGATCACCATCTTGAGTTTTGAAAATGCTCCTCCTTTATCATTTAGCCAACTTTTGTGACTTTTCTTCCTTCATGTGAAACTCATAACTTTATCTTCCTCCGAATGTTGTAATATCATTGTGTTTCACCACTTCAAGTCATTGTGCTTTGGCCTCGACGTTCCTCCTGCAAAACAAGCAAGGAGAAGAGCATTAGAACACATCATAATATAAATTCACCTTACTTACCTGATTTTCACGCTTTGATCTTCAAGGGCTCGTCGTTTTTCCTTAGCCAACTTCGCGTTCAAATTCCCCATGCCTTAGCCAAATTTTCAACCCATCCTGCATTCTGCCTGGCGCTCTTTACTTTGATATTTCATTCGACTCTGGCTTGAGAAGAAATTCTTTCATCAAGAATTTGATCAAAAATCATCTAGGCGATCACTTTCAAATTCATCTGCCGAGGCATTTTATCTTCGACAACATTTATTTCTTGCCTTAGAAAATTTTTAAATTTTCCCTTAGGAAAAATCACCAATCCTGTACCCATTTAAAATCTTCACCTCGGAATTCCTGGCAAGCTGTGGAAGACCTTGAAATCATTTCCTCGTCGAGGATCCTCAACACCCAGAAGAATATTTCTTTCAGAACGTGTCAAATCCATGGGTACCCAACGAACGGGTTCATTTAATTTTCTGAATTTTGAACCTTAGAAAAATAATTTCTCATCAAATTTATTCCGTCTCTTCAACTCCAGGCGCATTTCCTCGCTCAACTTTGAAAAATAAAATAAAAATTTATTGACCCTGTGCAGTTGGCATCCTTCGATTTCATCTCCGACAATTTTGCTCACATCTTGAGAAATTTCACCACCTCAGAGTCTAGGCGCATTTTATAGAGGAAGAAAATATTTTGCCTTAGAGAAATTTTAGATCACCTTGTATTTTGAAAATGTGCCTTAGAATTTTTTTTTTTAAAATCATCTTCAAATCCTTCTGCCTGTGGTGAGGAAAATTTCGATTTATTTAAAAAATTTATCTTGAAAGCACGTATCACGCCCAACATGTTTTATTTTTTTCCCTAACATATCATTCATTTATCAACTTTATCTCACCACCTTATGTCTTGGGCTCATTTGATACTTCATGGGGAATATTCCACTTTCAACGCCTAAGTCACTTTATCTTTACCAATTTCAAGATGGGCGCACTTTTTTTTTTTATGTTATGGAGAACATTCTTAATTTTCAACGCCTAGCATTATCCACCTCACCTTTACTTAACATTTACTCTTTACTTGGCGCCTTTAGTACTCAGAAGAGGATGGGTGCATTTGGCACATGCAAGAATAATTTACCACGCCATTGTTGACTTGTTGATCCCTTTGAGAGGTTGGCGCATATCAACTTCAATACATTTAGAGTATTTTCCTTGCACCCTCTTTGGGCGTATGACAAGGTGGACCCACCTCAAGGCGTTGGGATCTCCTCATATGCCACTTGTCTTTTGTCTTTATGCACACGCCTTGCATGGATTCAACGCCTTTTACTTGCTTTGACCTCTCCTCTTTGCATGGGCGCATTTTAAGTGTTGAGGTTTAAATTTGAAACACTTAGAATCTTTACTTTTGATGGGGCGCATATAGAGGAGTCCTTTTCAAATTTAGAATACTTTTCAACTTTTCTAGTCAGAGGCGCATTTCACCCTATAGGCTTTCACTTTGCTCACGCCTTTGAATATTCTTCATGCATTCCTCCTCTTCTAGGCGCATTTGAGGTCTTGGACTTTCATTTTAAATGACTTAGAATATTTCTTATCCCTCCACAAGTCAAAGGCGCAGTCAACATGGGAAGCTTTCAGTTTTATGACTTAGAAAAAAAATCTGATGTGTTCTCTTCTTCAAGGCGTGGCTGAGGTGCTCCACTCCAGATCTGAAAAATTCGAGCCCCTCTCTTCTACCTGTGTCTTTATTTAAATGCCTTTTGCCTGGGCGCATTCAAGAGGGTGTGCCTTTAATTTCAACACCTGGGCGCATGTCATATCTTCTACTTCCAGTTCAGCAGCTCTTTGATGTGTTCTTCTGCCTAGGCTCATTCTGGAGGTGCTCCTTCAAATCTTAGAACATTGTGGAGTCTCAAAGCTGGGCGCAAATCATAGCTTGAGCTTTTAACCTCCATGCCTTAGAAGATTTCTCTAGTTGATATTTCCATGAGGGCGCATTTGGAGGTGTGAGGTTTCAATTTGCAGCACTTAGAAATTTTACCCGACTTCCATTTACTTAAGGTGTCCAACTTCAAGCTTAAATGCCTTAGATAATTTTCAATTACCTTTTCTCTTCCTTGGGCGCAAATGGAGGGATGAACTTCAAATTTCACAGAGTTAGAAACTTTTTCAAGTCTTCACCTTGAAGGGCGCATTTAGTATGTTGGACTTTCAGTTTGACACTTAGACAATTTTTCACTTTCAGCACTAGGGTGCATTTGCATGGGTGAACATTCAATTTCTACTCCTTGGAGGACTCTTGCTATGTCATTCTTCAAGTGGGGCGCAAATCACTAGCTGGACTTCAAATTTCGAGCACTTAGAATATTTTTGGCCAGCTTGAAGCTCAAGGGCGCATTTTACCATAGGAGCTTCCAATTTTCGTACTTAGAATATATTTCATCAAGCTTTAACCTAAAGGGCACATTTTACCCATGGAGCATCAAGTTGTCAACACTTAGCACATTTCCAGCCTCCCTCTTCAACTAAGGCGCATCTGGGGTCTTCTACTTCCAATTTAGCAGACTTTGAGAAATTTTCAACCTCCTTCAAGCTTTGCAAGGGCGCATTTTGCTAGTGGAGCTTCCTTTTAATGCAAGTTTTGATGCTGGACCCGAAAAATTATCAAACTTGGTGGATTTCTTGCCCTTTGCCGGATTTAGGGTGACTCGATCATGCTAACCCTAATTTGCTATTTTTAGAAAGTTTGTCAATTTTGCACTTCAAGCTAATTTCAAGCTCCAAAAAGGCTGGATTTTGCTTTGTTTAGATCCTGGTGACATGATTGAGCTGCTGGTGCCCGGTATCCGTATGCCTCTGCTATTTTTAGCAACCTGCTAAAAATAGTAAATGTTCAGAATGAGTTCAAATTTCATGTGCTGAATGTCCGAAGTGTGGTGATCGTGGCTGGATTCTACATGTGCATGGCTGTCGTGTTCTGCCCTTGATTTTAGGAAACCCTAATTCCTCTGTGCTAACTTGCTAAAAATAGCAATTGTCTGATTTTCCATTCTTTGCAACTCTGTTTGTCTTGAAATTCGCGCCAAGGATTTCTCATTACGTGTTTGACTTGTACCTGCTGAGATTTGATGTTGACCTGCCATTTATAGCTGCCCCTGAAGTGACTTACTATTTATAGTAAGTGCTTGTTTCTGAGACTTCCCTAGCTCCGTTCGAGTTGAAATTTGGATGTTGTGATCGTTGTCGGTGAACTTGCATGTATGCGCTGCGCCCAAGATCAACTTCCTATTTATAGCCTGTGTCTGGAATACCTTACTAAAAATAGCAAGTTCTCCGATTGCCTTCAAATTTTGCCAGCAGATTATCCGAAAGATACTGACCATGATGGATATTTCAGTTTTGAGCACCTTGTTGTCTGACTCATTTTTAGCCCTGAAGCTCGAAACCCTAATTTTATGCATGTTGCTCAGATGAGCTCTGTTTGACCCCGTTTCAGTTGCATGATGATCAGTTTGCAGTTCTGAAGTGCTGAGCAGCTGCCTAAGTGGTACCTGCTAAAAATAGAAAGCGGCCGAAAAAGTGACCGTCCAGCTGCTGGATGATTTCGCATGTCACTGCCCGGAAAACCTCGAAAAACCCAAAAAAACCCAGAAAAATCTTCAACATGCAAGCACTGGCTAAAAATGGTAAGTTTCTGAAAAGTGACCGGTTCCACTTGCATGTTACACTGTTGCGAAGCTCTTCGAAAACCCAAAAAGAATATGCCGACATGCGCTGAAAAATTTTGCATGCAAACCCTAATATCGGCCTCCGAAGGCTGAAAGCTGAAAGTTGTCATCCTGCTTTGCATGTCATATCACTGCGAAGGTCTCGAAAAACCCACAAAGAATCTCCAGACATGCGTTGAAAAACTCTGCCTCTAAGCCCTGAAAATTGCCTCCGAAGGCAGAACTGCTTAAAATAGCAAGTTGTCCGTTTTAGTTCAAATTTAACCTGTGAGTAGCCTGATGTGCTCTGGACGCAGTGTGACTGTCGGAATCTCAAAAATGCTGAAGGATTGCCTGTAATTGCACACTTACTAAAAATCGTAAGTAGTCAGAATCTGATGAAATTTCAGTAGAAACCTGTCAGAAGTGTGGTGATCATCAATGTTAATCTCAAATCCCAATTTATTCACCTCGTTTGACTTCAAATTGGCTGAAAAGTTCAAAACTCTAATTTTTCGGACTTGGCCAAAATTCAAGTTCAAGCTTGCAGATGGGCATAATCCTGGAAAGACAGATAGTAGAAAAGAGAGACAACGACAAAACGACCCAAAAGAAAAGCCAAAACTAGGGGGGTCCCCATTTGCAATGGGGCGATGTGTGAAAAATGTCACAACAGACCTTTAGGTTTGTTTTACTCTGGTGGGTCTGTTTTCATTTTTCAGGAAGAAAGCTAGGACCTCTGCAGCCATTAATGGCAGAATGGCCAGTACCAGGTGGTGAAATCTAAGCCTCAAAAGCTTCAACAAAGAATCCATGGCGAAAATACTCGAAAAGATGCTCTACGATGGAGGGGATTTTCAAAAGTGAAAAATGCTAAAAAATGGCTAAGTATGGAGAATGCACGCCTTGCTACCAAAAGGAGGCCATGCAGTCAAATGCCTTAGTCATTTTTCCAACACTCGTACATGCAGCATAGTGAAGTTGATTGCTAGGATGCACACATCCGCGTCATCAATGACAAGGCTCAAATCAGTCAAGCTACATGGTGAATGTGAAATGCAAAGAGATGAAGATTTTCATCTTTTTCATGTTTCTGTTGGATTTCTGACGCATCATCAAGCGAGGTCACCTGATTCATCGATCACCGACAAACGTAAGTGAAGTTAGGAGATGTTGCAAGCAAGCACTATCAAAAATGGTAGTCAAACATGAGAAAAAGTGTCCCTATTGACTAGGGGCGCCCAAGAACAAGATGATCTAGATGTCAGTTTTGAGCAAGCTTGTCTTCGGATGATCTCCCCAACATCAGCTTAGCCTTGCAATGAACTTATTTGCTAGCCTGCGAGACACATCAAACGACAACAACTGTTGACCATTAGAGCATGCAAAATGGAGGGTAAATCAGTGCATATCAAGACAAAAGCACCCCTGTTGGCCAGGGGCATCCTTCATTTTAAGTCACCTCATGAGGTTTTCAACAATTGCTTTCTACAAAGCATCTGCTCAACATCTTCTCAGCTTCGCGTTCAATCTAGTTGCACAATCATAGGACCTGTCAAGCATCCATAGATGAAGATCAAGCATAAAACACCAAAGGTGAAGGCAAGATGAAGAACATGGAGAAATTGAACAAGTATCAAGGAAACTGCACCTTCCTAGAAATAGGCACCCACCTTTTTGGGTAATCAGATGTAGTCTGTAAGCTCAATGACCTCCAAGATGACCTACTCTGTTTTGATCAATCTTAACAACGATACCGTTAGCGAAGACAATCAGACATCTGACGACAAAGATCAAACTGGGACCGTTTGTGAAAGTTTGCAAACATGAAAATCATAAGTCAAAAGGTCAAAGGCACCACTGTAGGTCAGGGGCGCCCATGCTTTTGAAGTACCTAAATCAAATTTCAAGATCCGCAAATCCTGTCATCCTTTCTAGGATTGAATTGGTTATCCATCCCATGTTTTAGCAAGATCATCAGACTCATTAGTCATCGGTGATCCCAGATCAGAGCACAGAGGGTCAAAATGGAAGAATTGAAGAACACTCAAAAAAATTGACTAAGTCTAGTGAAAAATGCACCTTCTTGGGAAAAGGCGCCCAAGAATCAGAGGCATCAGACTCAGGTTTTGAGCTTTGCAGCTCCCAAGCACACTTCATTAGAGTTGTTCCACCTCAGCAATGGATCTATCAGGAACACCTCAAGATCAACTGAGCAATCGGAAACAAGGATCGAACAGAGGCGCTTCACCATGAAAAAAGAGTGAAAATATCTTGAACTCTTCAAAGGGATGCGTAAAGTCAAAGTAAGACTTTGTTGACTGAAGTTGTCTATTTAGACAACTTTTTCATGTCTAAAATGTCCCCAAATTGGTGGAAATCAGTCCCGAGAACTCCAGATCAAGCAGAAAGACTTGACAGAGGGGTTTTCATCGTTCTTCATATTTTGTTGAACAGAGGGAGAATTTATTAGAGGTTGCATCAAAAGGCATAATTTTTCTAGGAAGACAGTTGATAACTTTCAATCTTCTTTTTGTCTTTCCTCTTTTCTTGTCTTAGATCTTCTCACATGTCCAAGAAAACAACAGATAATCACAGATCTGACCAACTGGGTATGATCAACACAACTTTTTCAACAAAACCCACTTGTTGAGTTTTTCCAGAAACAGTAACCTTGCTGCCCCTATTTTTAGGGTTTTCCTTAAGAAATCACAATTTTGAAAATGAAACAAACTGAGTTTGTTCAGCATTGAAGCACAAACAATACCCATGTGTCATATTTTTTTTGGAAAAATACTTCTCGGCAAGTGTTATTTTTAGGGGTTTTCAGAAAAGTTACCTGAAGAGTATCAAGTGCACAGTCAATCTTTAAGTTTTCTAGAATGCAGTTCTCCCAAGTCGAGTACAAGACTAAGACGATCTTGGTTCATGATTTCCTAAAAATGATTGGCACCAATTTGCATTAGGTACACCGAGAAGTCGATTCAGAAAGGTTGGAAGGCATAGACCAATGCACATTACAGAACATCAAGCAATTTGGATTGCTTGAGGCTGCATCAATCCCCATCACCATACAGAGTGTGGAATTTGTAATTGCGTGCATTAAGCATTACAACCCTACCACATGAGAGATTCGTTTGGTGGATGGACGAGTGATATGCAACCTTAAGCCTAGATGTCATGACCCTCTTCTTTATTCTATATTGTCTCATTAAAGAAAAATAAAGTAAAATATATAAAATAAAATAATATAAGAAAATGTATATATAATTGCTAATCTTAATAATGACGATCATTTATTTATATGTTTATTTAAATAAAAGCACATAGTTCTGATTATTCCACATACTCTTTATAATTAAAAAGAGGAATAATTAAAATAATGATCGATATAATAATAATAGAAAAGAAGTGTTTAATATTTGAAGGCTTGATTAATATAAAGTATGGTTAAATTGTTTATTTTCCCTGATTCCTTTGACCAAGCGCTATCACTGGAAATGGTTCCGCACTCCTAGGTCATGTTTCTCAGACGCAACCCTTGCTAGCTCTCTGGACGCGACCCCTGAAGCGATAAGTCTCCTCATAGCGGTGTATGCGTCTCTTTCTGAAGGTCACGTTGCTAAACATCCTCCTTTAAATATGCGTTTGTTGCAAATGAAGGAGGCATAGGGCGGTAAAAAGACTAAGACGGCTGGAGCGATTGTAGCTGTAGTTCTCACAAAGGCGAATAAATAGAATATTGCCATCTGCGAGTATTCACGAATTTGGTAAGTTCCGTTCAAACCCAAGCTGTGTAATTTTTGTTATATAATATCACTAGAAAGAAAATCTAACTCAATACGTAATTGACACAAATCAAATATAAGCTCTGTATTTTCCAATCTGATTACATTAAGATAAACATAACACCAATATTATGGGAAATTAGCATTCAACATAGTATTAAAAGATTATATTGTAAGAAGCTAGTAATACATACCAAACTATGCTCGTACTCTGCCTAATCACAAGGAGGTGTTGATGCGATTTTTGTGACCTCACCAATCAGCCGAAGAACAAAATAGTTTGGGGCTACTCCGTTCTCTCTTGATCAAAGTATTCCGTGCGCTAAGATTGCGAGAAAGTTCGCATGTTCAACTCCAACGTTCCTTAAGTGCGAATAGACCCAGTTTGGTTGATGTGTATTGCTGTGTTCTTACAAGGGGACTTACGCACTTGTTCAGACTTCATACAGTTAACAGTCGGTGTATGCTTTGAAGGGGTTCTTGCGTGTATGATTTGGCAATACAGTTCGTTTTCCTAAAGCTAATCGGAAATATGCAGAAAGTAAAAGAGTGTAAGGCCTAAGAAACTTATACTCTATTCTAAATGCAGGATATGTGGAGCTCAGTTTTGGCAGACTTCAACCAAATTTCACCTAGCCTCACAACGGGCAGCTTCATCGAAATCAGTGCAATCTTCAAAGGGATAGCAAAGGATGTTCAAATTATGATTTAGCATACACACACCATCAGGACGACGCATATAAGCACACAAATCACAATCGAAGTTAAACTCAAGATAATTTCCAGTGGACCATGCAAGGCGAACTTATCATCAACAAGCCGCTAGTGGTATGGAATGAAAGAAGCTACCTTAACAACACACCACACATCAAAGTAAACTATTTGCATGAAATGAAAGTTATACTACTTGGATTTGAAAGGAAGAAGAGACCTTGTTAGCTATTCATGACAAGACGAATTCCACCATCAATGAAAAGATCTATTATCATGAAAAGTGTTACACAACAATCTCCACAAAAGTTTTCAAAGGGAAAACTTTCTTTCTCCTCCACACTATGCTAAGCAAAATGATCTACTATGTGTTGGGTGAAAATTATGTAATCAGCTTTCGATAGATTACACAACTTGGACTTCAGCCACAGCTATCTGAGATATGAATCTCTCCTCTCGGAAAGGGGAGGCGCCCTTCTTACTGCTAAGAGAAACAATAGTAAATCACACAAGTAATTACAAAATGTACACGAAATTCACGGAGTGGGGGGGGTGTGTTACATTCATCCTTCTCTCTTTTGAGAGAAGATGTTTACAATGCTTCCGTGTTGGAAGTTCGAATTCTTGATAACTTGAAGCGAACAACTAGCGGTAATACCAATATCTCTATCTCGTCAAAGCTGAAGCGTAGAGATACCGGAAGTAATTAACAACAAACAAATAAATTAAAAAGGGAAAGCTCACGAAGGCACAAAGTGTTCCGTAGCTTTATCAATGTTGGATCTGCATAAACGTACCGTTTGCTACGTTAGAAGCACAAAGTCTTCTTAGACGCAACAATTCTTCAAACAGCATGAACGATTACAAGCACAAAGTCTTGTAGATCATCCAACAAAAGTGTTAATGGCACGAATGATTACAAGCACAAAGTCTTGTAGATCCTTCGACAAAGTATCCGAGAGTATGAATAATTATAAGCACAAAGTCTTATAGATTATCCAACAAGAACATGCAAGAGCATGAATGATTATAAGCGCAAAGTCTTATAGATCATTCAACCAATGATAAAAGAAATACAATGCAATCTAAATAACAAATGTAACACAAAGTTTACATCAACTACTTAGAGTCTTTCAGATTCCTTGAACTAATCACTACCAAATCAAATCAACTTACAAAAGTATCGAATCCAACGCAAAGTTTGGCTTGCAATCCTTTTCTTTATTGATTGAATCTCATTCACAAAGTATGAACGCAAAGTTTCACAAGTTTGCTTACAAAAGGGCAGCACTTCGTTGCAAA